>WEKX01000346.1:155495-203130 GCA_013390025.1 Pitta sordida | reverse complement strand
CAAAGAGAAAGAGTCACTGCAAAAATAAAGTAGATTCTAACATATTCTGTGATAATAATGAGGCCTGATCTTTATTCCCTGTTTTGAGCAGCTGAGTAATAAACCTTGTTGAGACTTTGCTTGATTGATAGATGGCTTCTATCCAGTGACTCCAGATAAGTCAGCAGGGAAAAAGCAGCACAAAAACAAAAGGGAAAAAAATAAAACTGATCTCAGGCTGTTATGGTCTGATGGCTCAACGTGCTACTTGTGTCTGCCAGCATATTGATTCTTTGCATTTGATAGCACTAAACTGGCACATTTACCCACTGAAAAGATGGGATCAGGAATGACAGAGCAGAGGGAGTCAGTGCCTTGTTTCTGTAGCTTCGAGGCAAACAAATAGCATGGCAATGATTTACTTTTGATAGGGACAAAGGAACCCGGTGAAGTTGGCCATTGGTTACTAATCTTGTGTTTTACAGGAAAACCTTTGAATGATTTTCTGCTTGCTGTTGTAACTCATCTTTACAGAAATATTATAATTCAGAATGAACCCACAGAGTTCTCTGTGTGAGTGCTGTCAGCACGTTTACTAGATGTGTGTTCATGTGATGTTGCTTGGCCAAAAAGAAGTGTTTTAAATCAGTATTTTCGTATAAAAATAAAACACAGTTAGCAATATGTTCTACACTAAGCAGTGTGTTTGAAAGGACAAAGACTGTAGGACAAGAGTGATTGACCAAGTAAACATCATAGGAAGAATCTTGTTCAAAGTTCTATCTGGTTAATTTGGATTCAATCTCCCAAATATACAAATTCCCCTTCATAGAACTGCGTGTCCTACACATGGAGAGAAATCAGGATATTACTGAGAGTATCTGCTGTGTAAATGTCACACTGGTTTATGTTTGGGAGTTGTAGTAGATATGAGTGAAATTCTTTAATCACATTTATTTATATTGTGGGGGGGTTTATGTGTGATTTTAATTGGATGAATATTGCTTGAAAAACATGTTTAGATGTCTCGTACTAGAAACTATTCTGTATTATTTACAAGGGGTCATTGCTATTGCTAGATCCTTACAGGAAATGTCTTTATTCTCCAATTAAACATCATGATTAGCATTCACACTAAAAATTATTGAATTCTTCCCAGCTTTCCCCATTAATAGTTTAGTTTGCTGCTTAGGAATGTATTCTACCCTTGGATGTGTAGTTGAGGAAGATGTAATCATGTCAGATAAACATAAGCATACCAGAAAAAACCCATTCAGAGAACATTCCTCAGATGCTGCAAATAGTCAGATTTTACTATAAATGAGCAATATCTAGCAGTGCACAGGGAGTAAGGTGGGAACATTACAGAAGGCTGTATTTCCTGTGTGTGGGTTAAAGATTTAATCCTTTATGTAAGATGAAAGGCACGGTAGGTTGCTGAAAGGGTATATGCATTCACTGAGCCAGAGAATAATTATAGCACAGTGAGTTATAAAATTGATGTTTCTATGTTCAGTTTCATTGTCTTCTTGTAGCCTGTGTCTTAATGGATTAATTATCCCTCCATTAGTGTGTTTACTCTGGGAGGTGGAGTAGTACCTGCTTTCATTTATCTGACTTGTTTTTTAACTCTTTATGAAACCTGGTTTTATGCAATCATTTGATTGTGGAAAGGTGAGGGGAAGAGGGAATAGGTATGTCACAGTACTTCAGATTCGGGTTGTATCTGGTTTTCATTGGATCTGTTTAGGATTCAGAGTCTTGTAGAGTTGCTGATGCGGATATTTAAAGATAAACTTGTAATTTATAACAAGGAAATGATAGTTATAAATTGGTTTACATTTTTGTTACAAAAGCTACCTTGTTTGTCTTGCCGCATTCATTCTCTCACTGACTCAGTCACCTAATGTTGCTTGAGACAACCAGCTGCTGAGTCTCCTGATGTCAGCCTCATCAGGTTGTTATCTGATGTTTCAGTTTGTGTTTGCCTTGGAAACATTTGAGGATTTTGGACCTTGTTGAGGTGATTGCTTTCTCCCCTTTGTCTGTCCTTCCAGGAGAAATACCATCAGAGTGAAACTGTCAAAGCAGCAGCCTGAGTATTGATTCAAGAAATACAGACAAGGCTTTAAATGAGCTGTGAGAACAGCAGATCTAAAAGGTTTGAGCATTGGTCTGCTTATACAGCAGCACCATCTCCACTCCTTTTGCCCTATAAACACACTTGATAAAAAGACGGAAAGAATTCTACCCCCATTCCAGTTTCTTACCGATTCCTTCCATTTCTTTGTACCTGCTCTTTCTGTTCCTTATTTCTGGCTTCTGGTTATATTTAGTGTTGGTGTCAAAGCCGGTCTGTGAATCCTACAGCAACTAAAATTTCCTCTCCTACATGGAAGGAAATAAAGACTCACAATAAACTCTTGCTGTACTAGTTGCTTTAAACCAACTCTAGGTTTTCTGCACACAGTTATAACATGCTGTGCTGACAACTTTATTAATATTGACATTAATTTTGCAGATCTCAGTTGCGTGCTCAGATGAGGGGTTTGATGTGAGACTAGATCATGTGAGAGAGGATTACACAAGGGGAAACATTGATTGCTTTTACAGGCTTTCATTTCTGCCAGAGGATGAACCTTCAGGACTTGCTATACATCAGACATTCCTTGTCCTCTGGATAGATAATGTCCACAACATGGTTTACTGTGTGACTGGAAGAGCAGAGATGCCTCTTGCTCTTTTCAAGGTACTCTTTGGAGGAACAGACAAATGGGCTGGAGTCTCTACTGGGAGTTTTCCCTTCTTCTTTGCACATCCCACCATTTTGCAGATACAACGGGTGCACAGTGTGAAGGAGGCTTTAATATTGTATCTGATTTAATTATGTATCGTTATGCCTCCTTTAAAACAGGCAGGCTGTTGATAAAGAAAGAAGCATACATTCCATTATTTCTTTAAATAACAAGAATGAACTCTTCAGCACAAGTGAAAGCAGACCATATGCCTTCCCTTTGGGTATCCCTTGGCACTGAGGTTCTGGCATCACAGTCCTTCGTGTAGAAGCCAGCAAAAGATGTTTAATGGCTTTCAGACTCCGAAATGAGTTCTGTGGCCATGTGTGTCCCTCTCCAGTTGTCTGAGGAGATGAGCTTGAATTACAGCTCAGCCACTGCTGCCAAGCACTCTCCATTATTCCAGCAGACCAGGTTGCCAAGCAGGATTTATGGTCCTTTTAACTCAATATCAGACGATGGAGCAGCATTGTGTGATAAAGGCTATATACCAGATATTCTTATCAATGGAACAGGACTCTCTAAAATCAGGGAGATAATCAGGTCTGTAACTATCTCATTGGTAATTGGCACCACTCAGAACATAGTTAAATATAAAAATACAAACTAGGAACGCAGAAGAAATGACTCTGTTTTTACTGTTGATTAAGTTACTATGCAGATCGTACAAATTGCTTCCACATTAAGATTTTCTAACCTCCTTCCTTGCCCTCTGTCCATGAAGTTTTGAATATGCTTACAATACAGTAGTTCTTTTGATTGGGTACAATCTGGATAATTACAAATGAATATTATTTTTAATCAGTTGTGATCTGAGACAAAGCAGGCTCATGTGTTGCTAATAGTGATGAAGCTCTGAATATATTAAGCTTTATTTTTCATTCCTGTGAACAGAGATAGTTATGCTATAGAAGTAAACATTTACATTTGGATCTAAAAGAACAATTGGTTTCTTCTGTGATATTCATAGCTTCAGACTCAGTTTTAGCATGAACCAGAAGCCTATCTTTTCAGTTATTTATAGCCAGGAAAAAAAATAAGAAGGCAAATCATTTTAGAGTGGTCTACATATATTTGCAGAAAAGATAAGCTATATAACTGCCTATGCTGTTGTATCTCTACTAATTTGAATATAATTATCAAACTCTCACCTCACAAAAATTGGGTCCTTGGGGTTAACATATTAGCTTTTTATCTCCAGAGCTATAAAAAATGTCATTGCCATGCAGCTAATTATATTAAACAGTTAAAGATATAAAATACATGGGAATATTGTTTAATAGGCAGCCAAAAATAAATGGCATTGAAGCTATAATTTTCTTGATTCTGTTTTTCCAAAATATTACTGATTTGTAAGATGTTTTGAACATCCTTGACAGTGATACAAATAGCACTGCTGACCTTTAGTGTAAGCTCAAAAACAACAGCTGTAAACCACAGGTAAATTAGAACAGGGCTTATGTCAGTGTGATTACAGTAGCTTTGTACAACCAAATAAAAACAGGAAACAATGAACCAGAGAGCAACATTTGCTCTTTACTGTTCACCATGAAGGTTTCAAATATTCAAGCAAATTATTCTTCTGTGATAAATAACTGCTGGTGGATTTTACTGGATGTTGGATATAGCTTCAAAAAACAGCTTATGCAGTGAATGCTTTAAAAATCTATTTCCTTTCCTGTGTCTCTACTAGACACAAGCTTTGATACCCTTTATGTTATATACCAATCTCAGATTTTTGGTGAAAGCTACCTTAAGCAGCATGTCTTGTGCAGACTATCATGAATACATGTATGTTTTTCCGCTTCTATTTCATCTTGTTGCTTGAGAAGAAAGGCATTGCATTTAGGTTACAAGGCAATCTAACAAATGGCTAAATTAGTGGTATTCAGTGGATACCAACTCAAGCTAAATTTGTATTGATGTTTACAGTTTCTATTAGATTTCTGGATGACTAAAGAAAACAATTATTAAGCTGAAATAACGAGACCTGATATTCTTACGTTATTCTACCATCTCAGGTTGTGTCGAGAGAAATGCTACAGAAGCCATCTGAAGTTCTGAAAAAAAAAAAAAAAATCCATGGAAAATTCACTCCCAACTGTACCAAACTCTTAGATAAATAAAATATGACTTGAGCAAACCTATATTGGAAGCTCAACAGCTTTCTCAGAGCAGTGTGTCAGCCTTCATAGTGTGTTCCTGGTTTGCTAGTAACTCCATTTTCAAATCTGTTCCTTTGGTTAGCTTTAGCTGGATTTAAACCTTAAGAAACCCTAAAATAACCTGCAAAGAAAGCCTATTTTTTCTTCACTTCATTAGGAAGGGCCTCAGAGCTGCTGCTTTCTCTCTGCCCGTTCCCTTTCTCTGTGCCTGTGATGAGCTGGCATCTGTTAGGTTCAATTAGATGGTTCCCACCGTGTCTGTAGGGAGTGAACGCCTCAGACATTTTCTGGGAACTGTCTTTCTCCTAAATTAGATCCAGTTGACTTATTGTGGGTATTTTTGTTTAAGCAATAGAAAAATTAGGTTCTGATAATGTACACTGGGGCTGGGAAGGAAGGTCTTCCCTGAGGAAGTCTTTTGAGGATTTTCCTGTTTGGAGGAAGTAGGATTTGTTCCTCTACGCCAGTTCTCAGAGATGTAGGGCTTCCTTTGTGACATCAATGGTCTTTTATGTTGAGTTCAATTTCTCTTCTACAGAAGTTTTATCTTTTAATTCAGAGTCATTCAGTGAGGGGCAGTGGGGCTGGAATTGTGTCCATCCTGGTGCCCATTCAGTGGCAGAGATCCTTACGTGAATGGATTCCCATCCCCACCAGGGGCAGGTCTGTGGGAAGAGCTAGGCCTGTGGAGATCTCTGGCTTTGTGAACGCTATTCATTGTGCTCCTTTGACTCAAAAGCTGCTTTGGTTTGTATAATTTTACAAGCTACTGAAGCAGGACCTATTGATATTTAAAAAATAATTAAAACAGTCAGAGTATTGAGTATTAAAATGCTGCCTTTATGCAGTATCTACTTTTCATATTACAGCATAAGATTTTCACTCCACTTTTGCTATTATGAATCCATTACATGTAAATGAATGAATACTATTGTTAATAACCATTTACAGCATACAGTGTAACAGCTCCAAAGGAGCTATTAGAGTTTACTGTATGCTGTGAATATATATGAACAACAATACACAGACCTCAGCTAAACTGTAATGAGTGAATTGACATAACATCAGCTCTGAAAAGAATCTCCATAGCACGTGAATGGCAAAACAAAGAAGTTCAAAGTCCAGTCTCCTCTTCTTTAAATCGCCCACCTACAGTGTTACGTGATGGGTATCGTTACTGGTGGCAGTCCTGCAGTGGTGCTGGTGATGCTGTATACCATGATTCCCTCTTGCAGGGCTGTCAGTGTCCACTGAGTCACCTGCTGCAGTGCTGGGATGGCCCCTATGGTGGGGTTATCTTATCAGCATACACAGTGTATGGGGGCATTCATAACTGTACATGTCTGATTTGGAGTATCTGGGGTAGAACACAGTCTCGGGTTTGTGTAGGCAGGTGCTTTTGAGTGAGGAGACTGTAATGAGAAAACATCTGCTGCAGATGTGTGCATGTCCCTATAGCAATGTCAGAGTTTGGGTAACACCTTAGATGTAGATCTATGTGCAAACATGCAATAGGCTTACTTCAAGCCACTGCAATATAAATTCTTCTGCTTCTAAGACAAGTCTAGGTATTGTTTTTTCAGAGGTAAAAGACATTTTGCCTCTTTGTTAATTTATTCTAACACTCCAGTCACAAACTCTATGGCCTGCTGCCTCATCAGCAGTGTGGTAAGGGACTGCACAGAGAGAATGCAACAAGTGCTCACAATTACTTCAGTTGCTACATCCATTAGCCTGATCAAGGACTTTCAGTTCCTACTTTTTCAATTATATTTTGTGTTTTAGTTTATTGCTTTTGATTGCAGCTTTAATCTCCTCTGGAGGAAATGTACTGAAATTCTTCATGTTCAATGACCACACTTAGGAATTACTGGAAATGGAAACTTAAATGCCTGTCTAAATTTGGTGCTAATATTGATACTCTTGGCTTTTTATATTCATTTTTAAAGCTTTTCTTCCTGGTGATGTTCTACTGACTTCCCAAAATATGAAGCAGATTATTACGAGCTGGAACAGAATTTCTTGAAGAAGGTTACTAAGGGCATCCTTTAATTTTAGTTTCCTCTGAGCCAGTTGTAGCTTTTGAAACTTTCCCAAGAGCCAGGAGTGCTATCTAACAAGCAATCCTTGTGATGCTTGCTTTTCTGAAATGCAGGTGGAAGACAAGGTAGAAAGCAAAGTTTTGATCTTTGGAATCCAGACACAATTCTCAAAACATAGGGAGCTCCAGAGTGTAATGCTGCCCAGAACTCTCTGACTTCCCACAGCTGTGTGTCCTGCACAACTCAGTCCTGAGCTCTGTTGGGTCAGTCAAGTCAATGGCAAAATGACATTTGAAGTTTTAAGAACTGATTTTCCATCACATGGAAAAGGGGAAATACCCCCTCTCGTGATGCCAGAACATGAATTAAACTGTTTAAGCCAAAGGAAGCATAATAAAAGGCCAATATAAATTAAAACAAAAGAGAATATCTCTGTGATGTCAGGGATGTTCAGGCCAGAACATGAGTGATATTGAGCAGCCTCACATCAAAACTGCGCTTTTCAGCTTGGGCACTAGCTGAAAAGAGGAAAGTAACAAATGTGCAGACACAAATGTGCCATACCGGGGCATTTATTTTTACACTTCTGGGAGGTATCAATAAAACATCAATATAGTAAATTCATGGTAAATTGGTTCCTTGCATTTTTCCTTGCATATTTCTGATGGAGCTGTATATGCTCACACCTCCATGCAGTATTTGTGAAATTTAACCTTTTTGACAGGCACTTACAGATGAGCCATCAAGGGCACTGTTAAAGACCAACAGCTTTATCAGCTTTGTGCTGTGCTGGTACCCACAGAATTTTAGCAGTTATGCTGCCTGACAACATCAGAAAATCAACACCTTAAAACATGTATTCTGTCTTCATAGCTTCTCATCTCTGATCCAAAACTAGTCGGCTGTTATTTCAGGATCTGTTTTCTAAGCACGTCTCCTTTAATTAGGTCCTGTGCACTTCTCAGATTTGTTTCTTTGCCAATATTAAACTGTTTTCTGTATAGCAAGCAGATTCCAAGGCAGATGTCCAATCTTTTTGGATTTTGCTTACTGATTGTAACAAATTCATTACTTCTTTCATACAAACATAAAGCAAAATTCCTTTGTTGAGCAACAGTCCTACTCTGAGTATCTGTAAAACCACATCGACACAGCAGGAGCTCAGAAGTGCTAGTGGTGATAACTTCCTCTGTGTGGCATTTCCATGGATTTTCTTTCAGGTTTTTGGTTTTTTCTCTCTTCTATTTCTTTGGCCAAAATTTTGGCTCAAGCTTAAACTTCGCTGTTATATGCACTCTATTCAAAAAGGCTGAGGGAAACTTGTTCAGGCGGCCTCTCCAGCAAATTGAATACCCAAGCCACTTACAGTTGGGAGTATGTATCGAGTATATATCATTGAAAAGTTGTAGCTAGCAAAGGGCAGAGGTAGTGTATGAAAGAATTGGATTAACTTGGAGAGTAGTCTTTTAACAGATTTGCTATTAGATACACACAAACCCAGATTTTCTTGGTTTCAGATTCCAAACAACTCAAATACGCTCAGTGAAAGAGCAGGATGAGGTTAGGGAGGAAGAATCAGCCTCTTGACTGTTCTGCTGTCTTAAGAACTTAAAAAATGAATAAGGAAAGACCAAGTTCCTGATTCTATTTGAAGTTGATCTCATCTTAAGAGATGGGTTCCTGAGGTCTAGACTGTGCATCTGTGACTTGGAGGAGTCTCCACAGACCCATCAGACAGTGCTGTAACTGTCAGCTGTCTGTATTGCAGCCCAGGTTTTCAGATTATAGGGTTACATTCTATGTTCTTTACAAAAGACACATGAGACAAAAATCCTGAACTATTATTGGACAAATCTGCTTTTTCTAACTAGCTGGAACCATTGTGCAAATCAGCTTCAATTTATACTTATGCATCATAATTCCTTTCTTAAGCATCATAAATCCACATCTAGTCTGTTAGACTTACTGGCCATGAGCAGAGTCATTCCCAGTGTATGTGCCATGGTTTGACTGGCTTTTTTCCAGACTGGAGAGGCTTTGGAGCAGCACCATTCCCAGGGCCACCACTCTCCTTAGCACTGACCAGGCTCAAAGGGTTCATTGTGCAAGCACACAAATTCAATGAGCCTGCTTGAATGGATAGTTACACATGGGGTGAGCCTTCTGGACCCAACTGAGCCCAGCCAGGTTGTGTTGCTGTCAGGCAATTAACTTCCCCAAAGAAAGAAAATAGAATTGTGTCATTTAGGCTATTCTGTGCATTGTTTGTACGTATTGGAAAGGAGAACAAAGCACATGCTCTTAACAGCTAACAGGAAGAGTATTTGTTTGTTTTCTTTGTCCCTGTTAAGACACTCTCAACATGCCAGAGCTGAGAACCTTTAATTTATCACCTTCCTGTGCTTGGGGCTTTATTGCACTTATTGCTTAAGCTAATGCAGGTGGTCATGCCCTGCTTTGCAGCTGGTTTTGCTGTTCCTGGTGGCTGCAGTTCAGGTTTTTTTGCTCTGCCCCTATTTCTTAGACATAGAAATTGATGTTTCAGTTTATTTCATTTGCATTTATTAGTCCTTTATCATTTTATTGCCACTCCTCTGCTGTGACTCTAAAGAAAGAAC
Organism: Pitta sordida; assembly: GCA_013390025.1. Classification (NCBI taxonomy): domain Eukaryota; kingdom Metazoa; phylum Chordata; class Aves; order Passeriformes; family Pittidae; genus Pitta; species Pitta sordida. The sequence goes on along the minus strand of WEKX01000346.1, from coordinate 193,531 downwards.
AATGTTTACTCCCTCTGCCCAGCAAGGTTTAAAACTGATTCTCTGTGCTACTATTGCTCTTTGTTTCTTTATAATGCAGCATCTTCTGTTGTTTACAGTGTATTTACGAGCAGCAGAGGCTTGATGCCTTTTAGAACAAAACGCTTCCATTCTTTCTAAAAGTCTCCTTGTGTTTTTGTAAAGCACTAAGTATCCTGGTGGTGTTCAAAAAAAGGAACATGATTATGAGTGCAACAGAGAGTAAGGAAACTGTCAGTCTAAAAATGGTTCCTCTTACTCAGCAAATCTCCTCTCTATGTTTCCTGAATTGTTGGATGGTAGTGACACAAAAAGCTTCTAGGAATCTTTATTGCACCTGTCCATACTGCAAAGTCAATATAACTCTGAGGGCATAAGCTGGATTCTACTTTGACTCAGACAGGTTGGTATCTATAGCTTCAATCTAGAAAGGAACTGCTGCATGTAGAGAACAATATAAACTATCAGTTCAGTAAACCAGGGGCTCAGCTGTATTTCCAGAACATTATTTGGGTACCTGAAGAACCAAATCTCTTGGAATTTTCACATCAGTGCGTTTTCACAGGGGTTTTTTTGAATACAGTGATTGTAGTCATGTGGTGAATGCATGTCATTTACAAGTAACTCCCACAGGGGTGGAGTCAGGTACCTCCGTAACAGAAATTGTGTAGTGGTCATTAGAGGGAAGGATTATGGTACAGATTTATGTTAAATTACAGTGAAGAAAGTAATACTAAATTCCAGCCATTACCATACAAAAAGATGAAGGGTGATATTAAAATTTTGATGAAAATAATATGCTAATATAAAAATTTAGGTTAATAAATGAAAGGGATTACAAAGAAACAAAACATTCAACTTAATACTAATTTTTTTAATACTAAAAGTTACAGCTTGGAGACTCCAAGGGCTTTTCAGATATGGAATGTGAGCTGTTTGCATTTTCACAAGGCCAACTTTAAAATAATGTCCTTCGTGATTAGCACAGTGGGCATCATTGCATTTAATTGGGTAATGACCTCTGCTTAGTGAATGTTATAAACTAGAGTGAAATTTGAAAAGAGGTACAATAGCAACCTGCAGTAATCATGTTTCTATTGGTATTGCCAATTGAAGATCATGAATGATAAACATTAAACCACAACATGTAAACAGTTTTTTCCCTGCAGAATTTAGGCTCAGACTGATCACTTGTCTCTCTTAATATGATTTGTCCTGGCTATTGAAAACAAGGACTCCTCCCTCCCCCGATATCTCTTCTAATGTAATTAGCATCTAGTCAATAATGTTCAGCATTTCATTTTACCGCTTTAATTAACAAATTCAATTTGTTCAAACCGCTGTGAAAACAAATTAAAAGCCCAGTGAATAAAAACCTTAGTGCCAGAGATATGTCTAAGGTGTTCACCAACTCTTCCTCTCTTGGAAGACTATTTTTAGTGGGTGATTTTCCCCTGTGAAAATGATGGGGATTTTCAAAACTTGTTCACACGTTCGTTGGGCTGGGGTTTGTCTGGATTTTTAATATTGACAGAAATGTTTTCACAACCAAAATGCCAAGTCCAAGGAACAAAGCAAGGCTCTCATTGCTCTTCACCTTGCCTCTTGCCGCACCTCTCTCCCGCTCTTGCGCCAACTTGCAGCAGAGTCACAGAATCACAGAATATTCTGAGTTGAAAGGCTCTACAAGCCCCAGCTGCCTCGGTAGTGGCCCATGTGTGGCCAGGACAAAGCTGGTGCTTTCTGCTTCTGCTTTTAAGAAGTGGAGTCTCCTGAGGCTGCAGCACTGGGTTCCTCCGCTGGTCTCACACCTCTCCCATCACCACCTGCCTGTGCCTGGGAAGCCACCGAGGCTGTGAGAGTCTGTGTTCAGCATTGTCATGCTTTCCTTTTAGTTTTTCCCCTCATATTTTTCCTTAGATGCAAATGTTTACTGTACAAACATTGTGAGAGCTCTGGAAAGGTAGAAACAATACAGATCTAATGTCCCACAACCTTGGTCAACAGACCAGCGTGTATTCATATGGACAATAAACACAAACACAGACAACCCCTGTACGGCTGATGGGAGGTCGGCCTTCCCTTCCCAAAGAAGGTCACTGGCAACAGTGGGCTTTCTGCCAACATGTAGCATTTAGCTTTGCAATATTCATGCAGTGGCTTTTTAATATTTACAGCTCTAGATTTGACACAGCTCTCCTTATGTATTCTGATTGCTTTGGCTTTTTCCGAGACCTTCCTGAGGTGGCTGTTCGAGAAACACATTTAAGAAAGTAAATGTTAGCTACTGAGCAGTACAAGGCTTGGAAATTAAGGATGCTGAGGTGAGTGTTGCACCTCCACCAGCCAGAGGGGCTCAGGGAAATGTGTTGGTTCAGATTTGTTTTGCAGATCAGCATGGGAGGAGTGGACTATGCACGCAGGCTCCCTGTAGTGCTGCTTTACGTGGCTGCTTTGGGATGTGACACGCCATGAAGTTTAGGTTGTGTGTTCCCTCCGCTGCTGATCTATTTTGAATGTCTCTCATTTATCTACCCCTCTATAAACTCTCTAACTGCAATGTCATAGAATCAGAGAATGGGAGGCAGTTTAAACATCACCTCGTTCCACACCCCCTGCCCTGGACAAGGACACCTTCCACTAGACCAGGTTGCTCCAAACCCCATCCAGCCTGTCCTTGAAGACTTCAGTGATGGGGCATCCACAGCTTCTCTGAGCAACCTCTTGCAGTGCCTCACCACTGAATATCAATATCAAGATACCAATCAGATGTCTTTGAGAAATTGCCTGATGGGTGCAGTGATGTGGGGAAGACTGACAGATTAAAAGGAATTTTTACATAAACTTACGATTAGAAGGGGTTTTTACAAAAACTTACTTCTTCGAGAAGCCAGGATAAAAAAAGGTGCTCAGTTTGCTGTTTGTCCCTTCGTAGCGCCCTGTAGATGATTTGCTATGTCTCATTTTGAGAATGTGTAGCCTTTATTACTTCAGTGAGTTCATCTCCACTTTTACGTGCTCTGAAGTTCATTGCACTGCAACTGAACACCACATTTGATTGTTTTTTTAATATGATTACTTCTAAAAGTGATCTAGTATTAGCTAGAACTTTACCTGTTCATGCTGTACAAGAAAAATGGTAGCATTTACTTTAAGATGAAATTTGGAGGAAGTGAACCACTAAAACCTGAGATGCTGTGATGAATGAGAACAGGAAGCAAAAAGCGTGATCATATATTAATGTAAACAAATGGATGCAAGAGCTTTCTGAAATCTTCAAATGGGGTTATTTAGAAAATTAATGTTCATATTATCCACTCTAATTTCTCTTCAGTAGAGTCACCAATCCCTATCCTTCTTTTAAAATTGCCATTATAATATTTAGTGACACACACTGGTGGTGTTGTCTGAGCAAATCTGTGTCTAAAATGATTGCATCTCTGCTCGGATATGTATAGCTCATGCCTCTCTGTCTCTCTCTGTTTCTTTTATTTTCTCTTCTCCTCCTTTTTTTTTTCCAAATGTAACCTCATGCCAAATGGTATAAATTATCCAACCATCTGTCCCCCTTCTTCAAAACCCTGAGGGAAAATAGATCTGAAGTGTAGCTCATTTTCACCAAAAATGCCAGTTGTAATAGATCCTGACTTTTGTATCTACTCATCTTGTGGCTGGCGGGAAATCTCACATCCTTGAATTTTTTGGTAGCTAACTGGGACCCTTTAAATAGCAGGTGGCCAGTTTTGTCCCTGCTCAGCGATGGCAGCAGCTCCTGACCTTCTGATTTTTCTCTCACCTGTGACCAGTAGAGGAGCTCCCCCTGCCTGTTATTTCCACAGTATCTTTAAGAAGTGGATGAACTATTCACATTTTCCAGATCTTTTCTTTGAGGTTTAAATAATTTCATCTAGTTATATATTCTCTCCCCCCCTTCCCCCTTAATTTTCTGTCTTGTAAAATAATAATAAGGAAACTGATTTTGCTGCATGAGGCAATTTGCAAATCAAGCAGCCTTTACATTATTTCCCTGTCTGCTGAGTTTCTGTGCCACGTATCACTGTCTCACGTATATGTTTCCCCTACTCTGTCTTTCTGACTTGTCAGCTGAAGCTGAAATGCTAATTGAAATCGAATTGGCTTGTCAGTGTGTTGCCACTGTGCTGCTCTCCCTCTTGTGTGCTGAGCTGGTGTGCTCTCTAACTGGGAGGATCAAAAGTGCAGGTGAGATACTCTTCTTCCTTATGGCTTCTCCCTCAGAGTGCAATGAGCCAGATTTGTTGGACTTTGAGGTCCTGTGTAAACTTACTGTACTGGAGGCATCTTCTGAAGTCTTGTCTATAAATCAATCTTCCACCTAAATTCTTCTAAAACCAAGGATGAGCGTGAGCAAAGGCAGCTGACCTTGGGACAGTTCCGAAGTCCTGGAAATTTCTTCTTTTTAGTTTGAGTCGTTATTAAATGGGAACTCATCAGCTATGCTTCCACATTGCTCTCTAACATATCGCCTCGTCTTCTGATTGAAGAGATAAAGAGAATCAGATCTGAGATTAGGAGAGCTTCAAATGCAAAGATCCTTCAAAGATACCTAGCCCTGGTGGCATAATGATTTATATATTATCACTAGAGCTCTGTGGCTGAGGTGAAGTGAAGTACATGGTCTTCCAGACCTCATATATAACAACCTTTTATCTTTCTAAGGGATCCATATGACTCTTACACTAGTCTTCAAAAGCTGTACAAGGTTGAAAAGTGTCCATGTTGCATTTGGGAACTTCAAAAAGGTAAAGCACATGATTTATTTCCCCACATTAATAGTGGTACCCATATTAGGTGAGAGCTTTTTTTACTGGGATTGTAGCCAATATTTTCTCACTGTTACGTTAATTTTATGTAGCACTACATGAATAATATACCACCAACAGTACAGTGCCAGAATTTGCTGTGGTCAGTAAGATCTGTCCTGGCTGAACCCCAGGGTCTTAATAAACCATACAATTCTGGCTTGTCCCCATAATATACATCTCAAAACCAGTTTTCATGAGTTTGAAGCTCACCTTTACACGCTGCTGTTCGCCTACACTTAATACCCTCAATCACTGACTGAAGTATTATTGCAGTTGTGCACAGCTACACATACTTAGATATTTTTTTGACTTTCACCTCTGTTCAATTGACACTGTGATAGGGGCCCAGTCATGATAAACACAAGTATAGCAGCAGGCATAGAGAAATTCATAAGCATTTTTGTATGTGAACCTCTGGTATCCTTTGAAAATATTTCCTTTGACTGTAGAAAGTAGGTTAGCTGGAACTGTTTACCTTGCTACAGAAAGAATTTCCAGATAGCAATTTTTAGTAAAACAAATTTTTAGACTTTGAGCTTATCTCAGTGTGACAGCTCTTCCAGTTCAGACAGATTAAGATCTTTTCCAAAGTACACTGGATTGGTGGCTATCCAAGCATATGTCATTAGGCATAATGAAGGATAGACATTGAAAGATGTATTTTAGCACTCTTAGGTATTTGATGTGGTTTTTTTCTAATAGGGCTGGTTCTGAAACAAATTTTGTGCGTTAACTAAGCACACATAGTTATTCTCGTAGGAGAACTATTTAACCTTGGTATCCCACAGATGTTTACTGTGTCCAATAACTTCACTTTAATAGCCCCAGTTCTTCCCCAAAATGTGCTCCATGAGATCCCCTGGGCAGAAGAGTCTTAAGTTTTATGTTCATATTGGCTGTCAGGCATTGCTGCCAAATAAAAAGTCTGGAAAATGTAGAACTTGATGCCAGAAGGACACTATGTTGGATCTTTGCCTTCATTTGCCTCCAGACTTGAGGAGGAAATTACCAATTATTAAACCTTAAGTTTCTTCAAATGTCACCGACCATCAAGTTCAAAAGCAATTTCATATGATCTGGATTATACCAACAGAAGAACTGATAATTTTGCCTTGCTTCCACGGAAGGCCAGTATTTCCTGCAAAAACTGTATTTAGTGTGTTCTCACAAGTGTTCGTTAGCAAGATGTGTAGAATCTGTTTGCCTTCAGTTTGCTATCCGTAACATAAAGGTAATGGTACACCTCAAAGGTGTACTGTCAGGTTGAATCCATTAATTTTTATAAAGTTACTTTCAGCTTCTGAGATAGAAGGCACTAAAACAATGCAAAGTATTATTCATACTATTATTATTTTATGAGTCATACCAAGACATTTCTTCCTCTTCATAAGAATTCCAATAAGATCTCATTTCTTTATTGCACTGAGATGATGTTTTAAGTTTTCATATTTCCTCAGGAGCAAACTATAGTTGTTGAAATTGTCAGTACATTTTAAAGAATCTGATTTAATGTCCAATTCCTTTTTAGTTCTTAACAAAACTAAGGAAATAGATCAACCCTGTTGATCTATAACTCTGACAAATGCCCAAAGATTGATAACTTCCAATTACCTGTGATTTGTAATGTCAGCTTAATAGTCTTGCATTTCTACAAGCTCAGGTTGATAACCACTGTGCTGAAGCTGAGGAATTTTTTTGATTCTTTTTTTTTCCTCCAACTTTGGAGAGATCCATAATAACACATTAGAAAAAAAAAAAAGACTGATTACCTCTAATTGCTGTATCTGTTCAAATAACTTTAACCTGGGTAGGAAACAACACAACAGGTGTTTTAACTAAATAAAAAAAGGGCAAATGCAGGGTTAAGATGATAATTCCAAACCAAATGCATTAGCAAAAATACAGAAATCTTAACTTTCTGCTTGCCTAACCAGTGCCAGATTGGAGTGACTTGTAGCTATCACTCAGAGGCAGAGGAAGGTGTTAAGAACATGTTTAAATGAGAAGATGATGGCAGCTCTACAAATTTTGACAGTCAGTTTATCTGAGGCACAAGTTCCTTGCTCTTTGTTCTTTACCAGTTCCCGAGGGGCTTGATTTTCAGAAGTGCTGAGCACTTGCAGCTTCTATTGACTTCAAGTGGAGTTTTAAGTGTTCTGCACTCGTGAAAATCATGCCCAACTAGATTAGCACAAAGAGATTTTTCTTTCAACATCGGCCAGAAATCTCTTTTCTTCCTACCTTTTTCAGCAATACACAGTTACTATTTCCTAACAGGCAGAAGTGTTATTTTATTACTTATTTCAGTTCCTCGGTGTCTCAGTGAATATGTATTGGACATTATTATGTATTTGTACCATTTCTCACAGAGTCAAAGAAATAAAAGTTGGAAAAGATCTGCCAGGTCAGCTACTCCTTGTCTTCAGTAGTACAGCACTGTTCCTTCCAATATATTTTCTTGTGTTTTGTCCTTCCTAAACAGTGGATATATCCTCATTGGAGGTTTTAGTGACAAATGCTGCACAACAGTTTATCTGTCTTTCAGAAATAATATACATATTTGGAAAGAAAAGAGAGTATTTTTAATCTTCCCTTCAAACTGACAAAGGTATTCCTTTTATTTGAGAGGCAGAGGCAGTTGCTGTCATTAGAAACAGTGGTGTAAATGCAGGATTCCTTGCAGATTACATTTTGATTTTTTTTTTTTTTTAATGACTGCATTAAAGAGATCTTTGTCTTTCCTAATTTCTACTCTTTTGCTGTTTCATGGCCGCTCTCTCTCTCTCTCTTGTGATTTCTGGATGCTTCTCCACTTTGGCTTGTGACCAGGGATTCAAAATACCCTAAAGAATACATTCAACAGTGTGGTTTAGTTCCACATTCAAATACATCTTTGGCCACCCTGTTCCGGAGAAATCGTTGCAATAGACATAATGGGCCATAATTCTGCCATTAAATCCAGCCTGATGATAGGAAGAAGTGTAGTCATTCCAGTAATAAAACTGACTGCCCAGTACAATATAGCTTTCTCCCTCCCCCATCTGCATTAAATATAATTATTGGAAGAAAAATCTCTGGATACATTTCAATAAAATACTTTCCCATAGTGCCATTTTCCAGGGCAAAATAATTTGTTGTCTGTGGTAAATGCCCTTATGAAAACAACTGCCTTGTGAAATTTTTGTTATTTACCTGATGAAATTTTGCTGATATGAAGGTAATATTCATGTTCTTTATATTTTCATTGTTATATCTATTTAAGATAAAGTACCTGAAGATTTTGGCTTTTATTATTATTATTATTCAAATGACTGACTAAAAACTGAAGGAGGAAGGTAACCTTTAATTTATACTTCTGTTCAAGAAGAGGTCTTTTTATAGATGCATTCAGGTCAATTTTTTTTTTCTGTAGATCATCTATACTATTAAATGGGGTTTTTATTCCAATTCAGGAGACACTTCATCTTTAAACCTGTACTTACATTAACTTTTGTACATGGTTGCCCAGGCAACAATGTAATTGCATGAAACAATGGCATGCTACTATGTACCATTTATGGCAAGTTTGCATTTGAAAAAACTTCTTGTCTAATCATCAAAGCAGAATTTGTAACCTTCTGACAGCTGGAGGAATGTTCAGGGGCCTTGATTCATATTCATTTCCCCTTTTAATTTTAATGGGTACCATCACCTTTCATTTTCAGGGTATTTCTTTTTTCCCCCCATATGATAGTTGGTGTTTTAAAATGAACATTCTAGAGCAGGCAGAAGAAACTGATTAAAAAATAGCTCCAAGAAAAAGCTGCAGGTACCATTCTTCTAGCTTGTAGCCTGTGAAATTGCCACTGTTTAATTGATCTTCCATAAGCTTATCTTTCCAGTGAGATGTACCATTATTGTACATTAATCAGTGCCTCCAGACATTATCACTGAGGTAACCAAGAGCTAATCAAGCAGGAATGGAGCTGGCAGACGCCAAGATGTCACGGATGCCTTGCTGTGTTCGAAGTCTGTCAGAGTTTCAGCTTCCAAAGGAAGGGCTGCAGAATTTGTGTAACCTTGTCATAGCAATGGAAGAAGGGGCAAGGATCCTGAATGTCAAATAGGTGGGTCATGCAGGGAGCCAGAGCCCCTGGAAACCCCTAGAGGGCAAAAACCCAAAGTGATACTATAATAATAATAATACTGATACTAATGCTAATAAACACAATTTTGACATGTTGATTTGTTTTTACTAAATGGCAGTTTTCAAGGGAAGAGAATCAAGAAAAGCAGATTTCCAATGGAAAATACTCAAAATATATTAATCAGTCATTGCAAAATGCCACTAGAAATTCCATTCCTGCTTTTTAATTGATTTTGCTCATATAGAAAAAACAAACAAACAAATAAAACTCCAAAACAACTACTGATATTTTCCTGAATGTAATTTCTGACAGCTAAATATCATATTACGGAAATAACAGAGCAGAAAAACAATGAAGAGGTGTACCAGACCCATTTAATCCATTTAAACGAAAGCGATGCTTATTCTTGCTGAAAGATCCGTGTGACACTTTTTTGTCACTTGACAAAATCTGTAATTTGGGATAGAATGGAGCCTAAATTGTGAAGGGAAGCAGCTGAATCTTTGTACCATAGGTTCTGTCGTGTGAGACAAGTTTCAAATGATGGCATATCCGAGCTGCTGCTTTCTTGTTGGCATCCTTCAAATATTTCCTCCTGCTTTTTTTCTGGGGGTAGTAGAGAAGCCACTCCAGAGCTGGCATCAGTGCTGGTGCAGGACTGTTCACTGTGCTGGTGATATTCATTTGTAGGATTTACCCCAAAGATATCTGGGGACTTGGGGCTTACAAATGTACCCTAATTGTACCCCTTTCTAGATCCTGAAAGTTAGGCAACAGAGTGAGGGCAAGGCTTTTCCCTTAAACAGGAGGTAAAAACCATCACCTGTTGTTGGTTACCAGAATTTCCAGGCCTGGGGTTTCTGATCTTTTCTGCAGCCTGAAGCAGCAGCCAGGTTTTTCTCCTCACACACTGATTTTCATGCAACATCCACTTGCACTGGATGAAGAGAATTACTTTTGGCAGACATAGCAAACAAAGCCACTGACATACAGTTTGGCTTATGAAGCTTTTTTCTTCAGATTTTGAAGAGTCACTGTATTTTACATAGTGTGTTTTCTTCCCACTTACCAAGGCATTGTAAATTAAAGAAATACAGCATGAAAGCATTAATAAGCAGATTTTATATAGTTTTCCCTTTGTAATTCCACTGACTTTTGTTGATGTATTCCAAATATGAACAGGTAACAGATCAAAATTTGCCTACTGAATACATATACAGTAAATGTAAAACACTGAACCAAATTGCCTGCTGGCATACATCCATTGACAAAAAGGAGTTTTGCCAGAAGGTAGTTTGGCTCATTATAACTAGTAATTTGGCTATTAATAACTGGAAAAATATTACTAATCGTCGCTAAGCTTTATTGATGACATTCTCAAAACACTATTACCTCCATAAAGTGAATCTGTCAGTGCTGCCTTTCACCTCTCTTTGATAATCAGTGAGGATCACATACTCTTGATCATTTGCAAGACCAAGGTCATTAATGAAGATGTTTTCGTTGGGTGGGAGGGAAGGGTTGGTTTTGTTTAATTAAAAACCCCCATGAAATAGAAATACTGCAGAGGGATAAATGTTTCCCTTTCTGAATATAAACATCTTGGCATCACCTCACTGTTTATTTTCAAAAACTGCCTAAGTTTTGCTTCCATATTTATCTAACAGCAGGGGATCATTATCCTGTGACAAAGTTCTATTCCACTGACATTATCTCTTAATTAGAATTCATCCTTTCCTAGTTCCACGTAGTCAGCCTGTAGTTCCCACAAGTCCCATAAAGCAATGTACATTTTTGGAGGCAGAGGGAAGGTCCCACAGACCATTAAGAGCTGTTTAATAAGCAGCCTGGTGTGGAAAAGGCTGTTTTTATTCTACATGGGCATATCTGTGCAGAATTGCTGATGAGGGCCAGTCTTTGGCCTCCCTTTCATCTCCCCAACTGACTTTAAGTGATGTGCCAGGCCAGGAAGGAGGGCACTCTCACAGTTGAGAAAATAAATTGCTTGTCTTCCTTGGGAGACAAGGAGAAGAATCAGCTTCGGGCTGTAACTACGCTGCCTTTTGGAGGGTGGTGGGGCAGATAGAGGCAAAGAGCAATGTTGTAAGGTGCTCTGCAGGGCTTTGGCAACGTGCACTGGGATCACAGTCGTGAATTTCTATTGCTGAGGTGGGTCACACCAGTCTCCTGTGACCCTGTTCATAGAGATGAAAGCACTTGCAGCTACTAAAGCATCTTTCCCTTGTCTCAGGCAGCACGAGTAGCAGTATTGGGTTTGCCACTTCACAACAGCAGATATGCAGCCTGACACCAGAAGCACGTGTTTGGGTGTGTAAAACAAACACCCAAATAAAATAATATTGTGAAGATGCTCCTGCATCATGACTTTGGTAATCAGTCACAGTTACTTACGGTGTCACTACAAACTTTTTACTGTCTGAGCAGCAAGTACTCCGTGAGAATTTAAAAGTAGAAATTGCAAGTAGATAGATATTCATATCTCTATTTCCATGTCCTGTGTTTCAATAGATAGAGATGTGAGTAGTCCTTCCTACTGGTGTTTGAACACCCATTGACTTCTGATCTACGTGGCCTCTCATACCCTCGGAATGCCTGCATGAGTAAGGCAGCTGTGTAGCTTGGTGGAGCATTCATCAGTGTCTCTTCCTTTACATAATGCATTACAAAAATCACAGCAAACAGACATAAATCTTCGAAAAATGATAGTTATCCACATGTTGGCAAGAATTGTGCCTCCTGGTGGAATACTACCGTGAAAAAACATCCAGTGTGAGACTCCTAGACACCAGCTGCAACAGAGACCAAAAATACAGAAACACTCCCCTAAGATTGGATCCTTGAATGCTTATAAAGAAAAACTAGAGTTCTAATTGCCTAAGAAGTTTCACGTAATATGCTTCAGCATTAAATTATTTCATTTTAGTGATTACGAGGAGACCAAGGGGAGTAACCTTACAGCTGTGTGAAGCAAGGCCGTGGGGCTTTTCCACATTTTCTCCCGAAATACAAGCTATTAGACATTGTTAAGGAAAGAACAATGGGAAAGATCAGTCCATGAGATTCATTAATTGTGGCAATTCCTAAGCTGGCATGTTTTTTTGAAATGGTTTCCTGATAATGTTTGGCTATGAAGTAGCTCATGAGGATAAAAGAAATTTCCCTTCAAAATCCCTAGTCTGTAAATTAGCCCATATAATTTCACTTAATGTTTTAAAGTGATTTTCCCAGTTCTGTTTTTCGCATTATTGTCATCTTCACTTAAACCCTGTAAACTTGTTCAGAAATTTAAACCCTTTCTCTGCCCAGAGATGCAAACAAGAAAAGCCACAAAAGATACAAAAGCAAACCCTTTACAGGTTTACTGCATCATCTAATTGAAAAGTTTGCTAAATTTATTTAATGATGTGGTGTTGCTGAGAGCTGTTATAACTTTATTGTATTGAATTTTGCAATATGATACTCCATTGTCAAATATTTCCTTGATCTTCATTAAGGCTATGATTCATGATAATATTATATCATTTAGACAAGTTCCTGAAGCAGTGTTTTATTGTTATTTGTTAATTTATGAAGCATAGTTTCACTGTATAATCATACTTTATAATAATAAGGAAGGATAGAATATTAAACAACAAAATACATCAGATACTCAGGGATAATTCAGCTTCTGGGAGACAGCATGTGTAAGGAGACAAAGGAGATAGATTACATGCCATTCAGGAGCATCTGAGAGTTTTCCTAAATGGTGTCTTTCCTTTTATATGGGCTCACATTCCTTTCAGTCTTTGTCCATGCTTGCTCGGAATTTAATGTGAGGGTTTGCATTTCTTGAAGAATCCTTTGATTCTGCAAACTTCACGGAATCTTCAGCCATCCTGGCTCGTTTCTGTGGCTTACACATTCATGGAATAATATGTATAATGGTTTGGGTTGAAAGGGACTTTAAAGGTCAGCTAGTCCCAACCCCTCTGCCCCAGGCAGGGATGCCACTCTGGATCAGGTTGCTCGGGGTTCCATCCAGCCTGGCCTTGAAACCTGAACTTGAGTTCTGGTCAATCTCTGCCGGACCATTTGAAATGACCCAGTTTTGGTACCTGCCCCAGTGCAGAAAAGGAATGTGGGACTGCAAGAGTAAGTCTGGACCCAGTCTGACAGGGTGAAAATGCTGGATGTGGAGAGACTAGAATTGTTAGATTTCGGGCACAGCAATGTGCGTCTCATCCTCTGGTGTGACTGACATGATTGGAAAGAGCAAGGCCCTCCAAGTTCCTGATGGAGACACTTTTGGAACTCCTAAAGCTCCTCTGCCAGTTCTTTCTTACTGCTGCTTTGTGGCTGAGAAAGCAATTCAGAGTGTGGAATTATTTTGCTAAAGTTTGGTACCTTTTCTGTGATTTTTTGAAGAAAGGTATGAATTTCCTAGCTGCAAATAGATAGGAAGATGCCTGCATATATATTTCTCCATTTTCTCACAGAGTTCAATCAAGATATATTTTTGATGAAGCATAATTACAGAATAATGTGTAACTTGGTCAATTTTTTTTTAAAATAAAACCAAAAATCTTTGGAATAGAAGGAACCTGGTCACTTGAAACATAAACATCTCAGTGTCATAGAAATCTTCATATTAGAACAAAAAATTAAAAATATTTATTAAAATAATAGTGCTATGGTTCTCACATATAGAAACTTAATGAATCTTCCAAGATAAGACCTGTACCAGCTTTGATGTTTTATGATGCATTTTGCTTTTATTTAAGGAAGGGAAATCTAGGTTTTTCAGCAAGTATAGAGGTCTTTGACTGTGCATTCACCACACAATGCCAAACAGCAAAGTCCTTACAAAAAGTACTGCACTGAACCCAGTGATATTTGTCTCCTTTCAAACACTGGCTGTTCCTAAATTCTTCCAATTCCATTTGTTATGAAAGAGAAGTATTAAAAGCATGGATTTTTTTTTTTTCTGTTTTCAAGTTCCCCATTAATGGTCATTATTTTCCTGCTTTTGTCCTTTTTTTCTCCCTTGCAATTTTGCTGTGAGTGATTCTCTCTGTCATCTTGCCGTAAATTGATTAATACTGCCCACTGATGCAGTGCACCACATGGCTAATATATCAGTTAAATGGAAACAGCAAACACCACCTGCTCCTTCAGGCAAATGGCACTTTGGAAAATGGAATGTGTAATCAATAGAATTAAACCTTAAGCAAAGCACTGCAAACAAATCCAGGGGAAGGTCTTCGTAACTCTGTGGTATGAAAGGTTTTTCCTTTTTTTTTTTTTTTTTTAAATGATCTATTTGGCTTTCTTTCTGTATATCCATTATTTTCCATGGGATATACAGTATTATCCCTATAACTGTTGTAATACAATGTGCTACTGTTTGGATCAAAGGTGATTTTTTTTATATGAGAAGTTTAAGATGGGTCTGCTTCCTTTATATGTTGGAGATATACAGGACCTATTCTTGTCAATGGCAGTGATGGGTAATGGGATAAATCCTTCTCATTGATGGTGAGATAAATGCTACTTGAATTTAACTTTCAAATCTTCTAGAGACTGCTTGGCATTAAGGCATTTGCCTCGTTTGTGAGCACTTTAAAGATTAAGGATTTGAAGAGCAGATACAAAAGACACACAGAAGCTTTCAGCTGATGTCAGAATGATCTTCCCCTAATAAATATTTTTTTTAGAAACAACGGCACTGCTCAGCTTTACTTCCCCAGTGAAAGAGTGAAATTTTAACAGAGGTTTTTACAGGGGAGGGCAATAAATATAGAGGATGAAATAAGAGCAGAGAACTTTTGCAATTTGCACACAGGGAGAGGAAAGGATAATTTGTGCCTGAGATAATTGGTAAGTAACATTCAGCTCCTTTGGGAAGGCGAATCATCACTTGGGAGACTGTAGGCTGCCTAACAGAGTGTGTCTAGTAACTGTTTTAGATCAATAAAAAAATAGGGAAAATGAGCTCTGCCCTTAGAGTAGCCTCCCACTGATCTGAGAAGGCTCTCAGCATACCTTCCATATCCGAGTAGTGCCAACGGCTCCAGAGGCTTCATACAGCTGGGGATGAAAGCTCAGGTAAAGCTCCTCTCATACCATATTCCACACCTGTAAATTGCTACCCTTGACATATCTGTGAGTTTGTTTAGAGATGTATTTTGCCTCAGACAAGGCCAAATTAGGCCAGTCATTAGTACATACCAACTGACAAACAAGTAGTCAGCTCCAGTTGCATGAAAATAGCCCAGGTCTATCTCACGCCTGCTTCTAACAACTCACAGCAGACTCCATTCTCTGTTTGTGGTGTACCAGTAATTACGTTCTCGCTGGCAGGATTTAGAGTTTGGTTGCCAGGGCCCAAGCACCATGTAGCAAGTGTTTTGGTAATGAATAAAGACGGCAATCAGCAGCAACCTGAGAGCAAGCTGAATGAGACAATCTGGCGGGCACTGAGGGGGTCCTGCTGGCTTGCTCAGATGGGCAGCAGGCAGGGATGAGATAATTGATAGGAAAGGGTAATGAAAGGAAAGGAAGTGGGAGGGGGGGAAAGGAGAGAACAGATTTAGAAAATAGACAAAGACTTTGACCTTAAAGCTAATAGGCTACTTAGGATATTATTTTATAAAGACCAGGATAAAATGAGCTGGCAGCTGAATGTCAGTATAAAATAATCCTTTGTGTGTGTGTGTGTGTGCACACATGCGCATGTCGTGGGCTGGGGAGGGAGGAAATCCCCGTGTGCAGACCTCAGATGATTTCTAGGAAATAATAGAAATGACAAAAATGGTTATTCACAGAGTCCATAGTATTGCAATGTTTCTCTTATTTACACAGTCTGCCGGAACATTTTGAAGTCAAGAGCTTAGAGGGGAGAAATTCAAGGCAAGGAAGCGATATGACCTAGACAAAGGCATGTAAATATGGAAGGGTTTCATATTTCAGAATATCAAGTCCTCATTTGAGACATCAAATTCAATAAAAGAGCTCCACAGATTTTAAAAGACCTTGAACTTTCCTGACTTTGAAAAACTGTGTGGATGTTTGTCTTGCCATCCTCAAAACTATGAAAGCCCTACAAAGAAGCAGCACATTTACTATTGTGTAACCTGGAAAGGGAGAGGTTTTAAGAGTGACAGATTAAGTTGTATATACTTTTCTTTGCAAATAAATAATTTTCTTACACTGAACTCTTGCAATATAATTATTCGTTTACCCTTCAAAGCCAATGAAAAAGGAAATCCCCAGAAAAAATCCATAATTGCAGAAGTCAAACTCCTCCCAAGGTACAAGAGACAGGTTTGCTTTGTGGAAGGAAGCTCTTTTCCTGTAATTTTGCATCCTTCTGGCATCAGACATGCTTCCCCCCAGCCTTGTGGGCATAGGAATAGACTCACATTTTTGCATTGCACTTTCACTGAAGAAAGATAGATAGATAGATAGATAGATAGATAGATAATTAATTTTGAGAACGAGCAGAGGGTTCAAGGCAGACAGGTAAGAAGATGGCAGTACAAACCAAGTGGAAATATTTAATACTTGATGATAGGCCTTTGTTTAGATCCTCTTCCATACTTTAGTCATACATTATTTCTTAATATTGACCAGCCTGCCAGGCCCTTGAGGATTTCCTCTTCACTAATGTATCTGTTTCCCTGTAGGGTTTTTTTTAACACATTATGGATTAAACATAGGCTATTTCTCCCATATTCAAGTAAGATTTCATGAAGGTTTTTGGTATTTTGCTGTCTTTCTGTTCAATACTGTGGGACTATGTGATTTGCTGTGTCACCTGGGCTGGAATCTTTTCAGGTCTAATAAATCAGATTATCTTGATCTGAGGTAGTACTTTGATTAGAAACCTCTATATGGATTTCAAAGGGCACATTCCTGGTGATTCAGTAACTAATGCCTCTCTTCTGAACTTATTCTAAAAAGTTGGTACAAAGTGCACAGCTGTGCTAGATGTTCTTGGCTTCGGGCAGAAGGACATCAGCACTTCAGGGAGTTTGCTACTGGAAATGTACTGTGCTACTGAGAACTTAGCCCCAAATGCAGCTTTTTCCTGCCCAGATTTCAGACAGAAATGATATTCTTCACTTTCTGGGATTTTGAAAAATTTCATGCTGTGCTGCTGTGTAGAGTTCATCAGTGCACTGCTTTCTCGGAAATATGGGAATGTGTTAGTGATAAAAGAAATCATTCCATGTAGACTTTTACAAAGCACTTCTAGATAAAAGATCTTATATCAGACATTATGCTAGGTAGAACTTATTAATACCTGTCATATTGTGACTTTCTCAATCACTTTTATTCTGCTTGCAGCAGTCTCAGGAAACTGTGTTTTACTTAATTTACCATAAGGTGATGTGACCCATATTGTACCCTTCTTGTTTCCAAGACCTTTGGAAATATATTATAGATGCTCTCCATGACCTTTCCTAAAAGCTTTTTAATTGAAATGTTGTCATGCAGCTTCCATATTTAAGGTAATTTCATATTTTCATGATTTTCAAACAGAAGTTGAAGGTATATAACAAACAGGGAGGAGGGTACTAGAGTTTTTTGTGGGGGATCTGTCTTTGCTGGACCTCTCAGAATGCAGTATGGTCAAAGATATATGCCAGATTCATCTCTAGCTTTTAGTTTTACCTAATTAATACCAAGGTTGTCCTGTCTTCTTGTTAGGACATTATGGTACTATAATTTATTATTGTTAAAACCTGTTCTAGTCGAGAGTTGGGAAAAGGAGTTCTATGACTTAATTAAACTTATTGTCCAAATGTTTATATCTGAGTGAGTGCCTGTGTAGAGGTTTTTGACCTCTAGAGACATGTTATAATTTTGTAATCTAGTTCAAATATATTTTCTTAGGAATGTTGATCTGAAAATACCAGTCAGGGCTCTAGATTGAGTAATTCAGATTCAAAAAAGTGAAGAGAAGGCTGCGGTCTTAGCAGTGGCTTCATTTTGAAATATGCATTCAGTCCTTTTTCCTTTTGTACATAACACAGAGGACTATAAAAATTTGCACACTAAGTAAGCAAAAGGGATCATCCCTCCTATGCTGAACTGTAGGCAGAAGGTTGTTAGATAGTAAATTACAATATTGTTTCAAAAAAAAAATTCAAGCCTTCACTAAATTCAGAAAAGGACATTATTTATTATACAGGGGCAAAATGTATTATAGTCCAGAACTAAATTTATTCATGCCATAGCTTTGTGTTGCATTGAGTTTTCCACCAGTTTCATCATTTGTCCTTCCATAGGTGAAGAAGCACGGAATATACAGCACAGAGCAGTCACTGCAGATAGAAAAAATTTGCAATGTTGCTTAGACAAAGGAATTATTCATTGGGCCAGATTCTCTGTTGTGTAGTTTTAACTTAGCTGTATTGAGTTCATTGACTGATTTTTATTGACTTTATTTCTTTGACTTCATCGTGGATATTCTGATTTCCATCAGCTGAGGATCTGGCACTCAGTATTTAATTTGCACAATAAATTTCAGAAAGTCTTTTGAAATGGAATCCGCAGTGTAATTAATGAGAACTGATGCTTAACATTGGATCCTTTCCCAATAGCCTGTTATGCAGCACTAAACATTATGGGCCAAGTACTGATTTCACATTTTTACGCCAAATTCCTATTGACTTCAACAGGAGTTTCATGTGAGAAATGGTAGCAGGATATATCCTATTATTTCCTGAAAATGTCAGTGTTCTGATGAAAGTGAATGAAGCTGTCTTTTTCATAGTTGTCAAGCAACTTGGCTTAATGTAGTCATGGAATCTCACCATGATACTAGAAACCTGGCATGCTTGCCTTGGTGCACCACATTGTAGCTGACCACGAGTCCTTGTCCTTGCTTTATGTGATGGCTGAAATTCAGACCTTCTGAATGAGATATTAGTTACTGCAAGTGTGAGCAGCTCCAGTTGGAGGAAAATGTATGCCTCTCACACCAATATGCATTAGCTATTTGTATTTAGAGTTACATTAATTCTTCACTGAGATTTTACTCCTGCATTTCATGTCCTGTGCGTGAGGAAGGAAATAGTTGAGTAGATTTTTGGCTCTCAGATAATAGTAGGATAATAACTACAATTCAAACACTGAATAGCATCAGCTTACAGAGAAAAATCAGTCCATTGCTGGTCAACCAACACTTCCTCTACCTCTGACAAAGAGTAATCAAAATATTCTCTGATATTGCTATAGCTGTTGTTTACCATCATTACAGTTCTGTGGCACCTCGATTTTCCATCTGTGATTTTTGTCTGCCTCTTGATCTCCCAAATTGCTGTAAGTGTGCTCAGATAACGGTGTTTTAACTGGTTTGTGTATGCAAGGAGAATGCTTGTCCACATAAACTACCAGAGAAGGGTACAAGAGTATAAAATCAGAGCCATGAAAAACTACTTTGTGCCACTTTCTCCCCTGCAGAGTTGTTCGGTGCTGGTCCAAGCTGGAAGGGCACTACTCCCATCTTCTTCATCTTCCTGTCTAAGAACTGACTTGAACCTTGAACTCCTTGATTCAGGCTCAGAGGCCTTGGGTGTCTCTATCCTTTCTTCATCCCCATGCTCTCTACTTTGTCTCTCAGCTGCCAGGCTCTTGACCCTTGAGCCTGTGCTCCTTGCTCATTCCTCCTGCTACTGTGGATCTGTAGGTTCTCCTCTTGCAGCAGTTGGTGTCTTGATGGCCCAGTCTTTATCATGACTCTGTGTAAAAGCATCCTTGTTTTTTTCAAACCACTTTTTTAAGCACTTTGCTGATATATTTCATATGTTCCTTCTTCAGATGTTTGGTCTTGCTTGAAGCTGAAGCAATTTATTTGTCCTTCCCTTCTTTCCCCTGCATATTAAAAGACGTGATTCATAGCATTTCCAGTAGCTTTCCAAATCCTGATTTGGTGAGCAGATTCAGATGTTTTCATCTTGACGGTTCTTTTGTCTCTTTTAATTTGTATTTCAGCTTCAAAACTTCTGTGTCAGGAGAACCCTTCACATGAGCTCATGGGAGAATGACATACATATGGGGAAAAGGCTGTGGGGTGCCTTCCATGGCATTGAAAATTCTTGCTTTTCTTTGTCAAAACTAAAAAGAAGTTTGCTGCACTGTATCTTGTTATCTAGAAAGACAGGAAAGGTCAGAAACTTGAAAATATTATTCAACTTTTTTGTTTTAATTATGCATTTTAGGATGCAACGGATCACTTCTGGGGAAAAGTGTCATTAATCTCAGTATCTCAGTTTGAGAACTACAGAAGTGATGGCCAATTTTATGTATTGTCTTCTGAACAGAATTGACACTATTTGCTGTTATATGTGTGAGCAGCTGGTACAAACACAACTACCCTAATGTAAGTGGCTGATGAGGAACACCGTGGTCTTCCTCCTTCTCATGGCCTTCTAGTCCTTTTCACCAACACTACACTGAGGCCATTATACTGTATAATGTATTTATATATATATATATATATATATGTGTGTATATATATGTATATATGTGCATGAAAAGAAATATGTATTATGTGGCTATATATGAAAATATATATAAATATATATAAGTAGGACATATATGAATAGAAATGGCCAAATGGTGAGCCTTCCCACATTGCTATTTGTGAATGGAAGAAAGCAGGTGAGTTTAGATCGGTTTTGTCCTGCATTTTCACTGATGATCCAAGGTCCTTTGCATGCTTTGGCTTTCTTTACAGGACAAGGAGCAAAATGGGAGTACATATTGTGAGTGAGCTGTGATAGCTACCGGCTTTCTGGTTTGGATTAAGGTATTGGTCTGCCTCTGTAAATGTCTACAGCCCTAACTGATCCTTTTTTTAGCATTTTGCTGAGATTTGCTCTAAGCCAGGAGCTTGATCTGGGGCTTTTTCAGTAATCAGTGGAAAAAAAAAAAAAAGGCACTTCCACAGTGAATTTGATCGTAGGTTAGCTCAAATGCTTTCTGGAGGTGTCTGTCTCTCTTAGCTGTATAGGTTGCTTAGAGTGACTTAATTCCTAAATGAGGTGCACCAATTCAGTTACAAAGGAGTGTGACCTCCTTAATGTAATCCAGGGATGAATGGATCTAAAGCAGTGTAAAAGAGAGGGAGCCACGTTTCCCTTTCTGGAAAGGAAGCCTGATTTTGGGGAATATTTCCGTCATCTGAAGAACTCTGGAATTTTTTCCCCTTTGTGGTATCCACAGGCTTTCTTAGGAAGCCAGGAGTGGCATGGGGGTTTGAGGAGTGGTGTTGTTTGGGTAAGAATTGATTTCTGACAAGCTTTGCATTGCTTTATTATTTTAAAAGAAGATTGTTGTAGTGAATAGCACAGAGGCTTCTGTATAGGCTTCCTTTTTGGGAAACAATGATCCCATCAAATTGCCAGTATGACTCATGCTGGGTGTTTGAATCATTTTTATTGCACTGCTGATGATGGCTTGGAAAAGTCAAGTTTTGGTCATCAATTTATTCCACATTTTTTATATTGACTGAGTCTTGTATATCAGAAACATGGTCAGTTAGACATTTTTATGAGTCCAAGGAAGAATGTTCTGTATAAATAACATATAGTCAAGAATAAAAAGCCAAATGTGCACATAGGACCTGATAATGTGGAAGTATGACGGCTTTAAAGCTGTATTTTGTTTGTAGTATCCTAAATCAGAGAACTGGATAAAGAGATTGCTCAGCTGACAGAAATACACATTATGTTAAAGGACTGAAAAGTTTGACTATTACACAGAGCCAGCTGGGTTCTGAAACACAACTGAGAACAGACTGTTTCAAAGGAAAATTTAAAATAAAATAAAAATAATTTAAAAAAACCCAACCCCATGGTGCAAACCTCCCCCCTCCCCTTTTCTATTTCTTTTCTATCATGAATTGTTTTCCAAATATTTCCATCCTGGTTATACAGAAGGTTGGGGGGTGCGGGGGCAGGGGAGGACACCAAGAATCAATTATATTATTTTAAAGTAAGGTTTTAATAGCCTGGCATTGGTTATATGTATACTGCTTGAGAAGCAGTGTAGCTTGACTGTGGTTTTTCACAGGATTTATTTTTCACTTTATAGCTCTTTCTTTGCCCATATTGCAATTATTTAACACCTCTCTCTACAAGTCTCCTACCTGATTCTTTTTATAAGTCTCAGCTACACTTTACAACTTACATTTTCTTTACCTTGAAGCCTCAACTGAAAAGGTTTGAGAATATTAGGTGAATATGGGTTTGGAAGCTGAGTGGAAAAAAGAAGTGTGATCTCCCCCAGTAAATTTTGTAAATGTTGTGTGGCCTCTTAAGGGCCCAGGTCAAAGGGATGTTGGTGTGGGCTGAACAGAAGAACACTAGAAGAACTAATAGAAAACTGATGAATTTTCCCTTCCCCCATCATTACTCTGACTTACAAACAACTATGTTTAAAATCAAAAAGTAAACAGATTTCTGGGTTTATACCTGAAAGATCACATGGCCTCTATTGCAAAAGGATTCTACTTGAACACTTCAATACCTATATATAAATCCTAGCCTCCAAATAGCTAGAAGCATTTGAGCCTTTCTATCTCAGCATAAGCTAAATATCATAATGTCTGCACTTTCCAGGGAAGAAGTGGTGTTTCCCCAGTTTGCTTGTACTTTAATCACTACATTACACTGTGTTTTAAAAACTCAGTAACAAGCCTCAAGAAATGCTCCAAGAAAACCCTACAGTAGAGTCTGAGTCTGTTTATCTCATTTCACATTAGTTAAGGGTAAGGCTTGCATGTTGTCCCATTATAATCAGTGGGACTACTCCCATTAGTATGGCAAGCAGGGTTTGGCCCTTTGTTTGTGATTACACATTCTCTGCCTGGTCTGTTAGACTGAAGGCTATAATAAAATTAAACTATTGGATTAGAATGGTAATTTCAAAACACAAATCGGCAAGGGAACATGATTACATTTGCTTTTGGAGGATAAAGTGAAACATTCCTATTTCTCTCTTGGTGTATCTAGGCTGCCTAATGGAAGTAATTGTGTGTATCCAGAACAAGAATTTGAAAAACTGCAGAAATAAGAACAGGCAAATATGTTCCTAAAAAGAAGGGGGAAAAAATCCCATGAATTCTTCTGATTCTTCTTGACATTTAAATCAGAAAACCTATCCAAAATCTACCATAATCATTAACAGATTTTATCTGTATGGGACTAAGAAGAGTTTTTCTGTATAAATAGCTGTCTTGGTCCAAAAACAGATGTCACCTTTTTCTTTTCTTGATGAGCTAGGGTTGTGACTATAACATGATGTGCTCTGGAAGGGGAAATGGCTTCCAGTTTCAGTTGAGCTGTATATATTAGAACTCAAAGTCCATCCATCCCTGTTTGCTAACAGATAATGAGAGCATGGTTTGCAAAACAAATGCTTTCATTCTGTTAAACCTGGTGTTCTGTGGTAAGAGCTAGCTTTCACAAGGCATCTTGGAAATTATTGAAAATTGCCTTATTGAATTATGCACATTTTGGATCCATCTCACGGCAATTTGCATTTCAGCTTCTACAAAATTCTTTGAAACATAACAAATTAAGCGTGTGTGTTTTCTGTCAGGATAAATAGCATAAACCTCATTTAACAGACAAGCAGAACTAAGGCCACAAATGAGTCATGCACTTCCATCTGCACTTGGGTATCTACCACCCTTTCAACTCTATGAAAACCATTTCCCCTCTGTATTTCTGGTTTCCATTTCTCTCACCAGTGGTCCCTGGCGCTTTAGATTCTTTCACACTATAATAGACTCCAGTATCCTTTCTCTGCAACCCCCTGAAAACACGTCATAACACATTTTTTCCTCAACTTATCTTTTTTGTTGTTTTTAACATTTTTAAACCTACCGTGTAAAGGTGCAACCTGCGCATCTTTCAGAGGATATTCATATTTGTAGAGCTATATAGAAACATCAGAAATGCCCTGCTGAGGCAAGCAATGGTCTGTCTAACTCAGAGCACTGTCTCCCACAGTGGCAGCATGAGGTTCTCTACAAAGGGAGCAGATGAGCCTGGCCACTACCTGCAGTCCCCTCCCTTCTCAACCTCTCGACAGCCACAAGCATTGTGTCACGGGTGGTAGAGAATACATGCCTGCCTGTTCCCTTTAGGATCTGTTTATGGACCTGCTGTCCCTGAATAACCTAATCTCTTTTTAAACTTGCTGATACTATCTGTGTCCATGGCCTCCTATGGCCACAAATTCTAGTTCAGCGCTGCCATTTAAAAACTGTACTTTTGTCTGTTTTGACCCTGTGTTCCAGCCCCTCTCTGTACCTCCTCTCCTGCTATGTCACAGGTTCATAGAAACATAGAATCACAGAAGGGTTTGGGTTGGAAGAGGCCTTTAAAGATCATCTATTCCAACCCCTGCAATGAGCCGTGAGATCTTCAGTTAGATCAGGTTGTTTTTTAGAGTCCACTCCAACCTGATCTTGAATGTTTCCAGGGACGAGTTATCCACCACCTCTCTGAGCACTTGTGCCAGTGTTTTACCACCCTCATTGTAAAAAAAATCTGTCCTGATATCTAGTCTGAATAAATTCTCTTTTAGTTTAAAACCATTACCCCTTGTCCTATTGTTACAGGCCCTGTGAAAAGTCTGTCCCCATATTTCTTATAGGCTCTCATTAAGTACTGACAGGCCACAGTAAGGTGTCCCCAGAGCTTTCACTTCAACAGTGTCCAACTCCAACTCCCCCAGCCTTTCTCATACGAGAGGTGCTCCATCCCCCTGAACATTTGTGGTCTTCTCTGGCTGGTCCTCGTCCTTCTTATGTCCTAGAGATGGATGCAGCACTCCATGTATCCTTCCTGGGATGCAGACATCAAACACAGAACTCAAAACATTCATGTTCACAAGGGTGTGCGCAGCAGTAAAATCATTCTGGCTTGTAGGCAACAGCTTTCTTGATAATTCCCAACATCCTGTTGGTCGGATTTTTTTGGCTGCCATTGTGTAGCAAATACAACTGGGAAGTGAATACTTAACATGGTTTTCTTAACATGAAGGGGGAAGAATGGAAAGAAGTGGTTTCCTTGAGCTCTAAATTTTTCAGGATGGAGTGTTTAAATAATCATTTGAACACAAGCTACAAACTGAGCCATTTGACATTTTTCTAGTTTTTTTACAGGTCAGGGATTTTCTCCCCTCACTGTTTAGGAAAGCAACAGAAATGTAGCTCCAGTGGTGATTAGGATGGTTTATAGTTAATGCCAGAGGTTTACAGTAAGGAATGAACAATAGAGTAGGTTATCTCTAGTTTGCTTCAAGTAGCTTCTGTGTGGTTCATTCTTGTTGTTTTTCAAATTAATTGGTACTGAAATGGCACTGAGATTTAAGAAAGTGAGCAGAGACCAGGTAGAAAACTCCATTAAAATGATACCCAAACACTCCATCATTCTAGTGGCCTATGGAGGGCATATCTTTGCACACCAAATAAAAAGATAAACTTCTTCCCTAGGTCTGACACGCTTGCAGCTGTTGCAGCTTTTTGGTGTGATTTACTTACAGCACAAGGCATTTTGTTAAGGCAGAGAGAGACAGTAATGGCTGCAAGGTTAACCAGAGGTGTGGGTGGAACAAAGTGGGCACCAGCCCTTACCCAGACCCAAAGTGTTCAGGATGGGCATCTGGACACATAGAAGTGCTTGGAGAGGGAGGAAAAATTCTGAGCTCCATTGCAGAGAGCACACCCAGGCCTCCAACAGAAACTGGAAGTCTTTGCTTCATCCTACAGGCAGCCCTGAAAAATTGTGTTGTGGTTCTTGCCTGACCTAAGCAAGTGGGATTAGGTGTGATACAGACCAAATAGACAATCTTTGTCTCTCAGTAGTTTACAGGGCATTTTAAATGGGATGGCCATACTTTTCAGCCTCTCAAATGACTGTGAAGACAGAATTACCCAGGGATCCATATATTACTGTAATGGAGCTGTAAATGTACTGGGAAGGACGGGTAGCTGGGTAGGAATGGATGTTCTGGTTTCTCCAGTTCAGAATTGAGTAAACTAAACTTTATTACAATTCATTACATAAAGATTGATAAAACTGTATTTTAATAATCTGTTACTAAGAAAATAAAAGAAGACTGTTCAAAAATATATTTATCCTCATGGCAACCCCTTTGAGATGAAGTGTCCTTTGACAGGGAGAGGTGTCATTGTCTCCCATACTTGCTAATGACTGCCAGTGATACTCATCCTTCAATTTCTTTGTCATTAAAAGAGGTAGGTAGTTAGTAATTAAACACATTGATAAAAGAAAATGAACAGAAAATATTCACTAAGGATTAGGTAAAGCTTGCTTAACTGAACACATGAGTAACACTGTAGGAAGGAAATTCATATTTGCTGCACAGGAAAGGACCTACAGGATTTGCTGTACTAAAGACCCAACCTACTGCAAGGAATGGTGGTGAAGTAAATGATATGGTTGATCTAACAGGAACATAGCCTTTAGAAACTGGTGGGGGTTGCTCCAATTAGATCTCTGGAATTATAGTAATATCATTTTAGACACATAGTGATGAAACTTATATTTTCATGCCCTGTGTTAGATTGAAAAGATACGTTGTTATTTTCAGGAAATAGAAGAAGGAGCTTGAAAGTCTTTTAAAACCGTATTGGGAAGACATTTTGCTGTTGTATGTAATAGCAATTCAAGTAAAGGCAACTGATTCAAACAAGATATAAAGCAATCCTCTTACCTTGCTATAACCCACAGCATTCCTTAAGTCCTTCTAGAAAGAGTCAATAGCACAGGGAAGATTTTTCTTTTTATGATACCCTATATAGACAATTTTAGAAATCTCATAGTAAAAGCCTATCTGTAACATTCTCAAATTTCATGAAATTTCAAGAAAGGCAATGCCCTCCAAGCCTCATTTCAGCAGCGTGAAGTTGGTGGCACTACCTTAAGCTCATCTGCAAAAAAGAATATTTACTCAGCTCTCTCTGACAAATAGACCTGGAAATGGAAACTGCCATGACACTTCAGTCCAGCAAGGCAGCAGTGGAGTTAACGCATTTCAGCTGCATAAACTGCAAATATATATAACATGGCATGTATAGAAAGGCCACTGAATCTTTAAAGGGAAACAGGCAGAGCTAATAGGTTCTTTTGAATATAAACATCAGTATATATTTTCGTGACTCAACTCAGCATATTCTATATGGGTTGTAATTTTAAAATTAGTGGTTGAAGGGAGAGATAAGCACCATCAATAAATTAAACTGTAACCCAGCGGTTTAGTCATGAAAGGTTAAAATAAACTTGCTTGATTGATTATGAATTTTAAACAGTTTTTCTTCAATGTAATCAGTGCTCTACCAATGTCATTGCTCATTAAAGGAAAGATTTTCATTCCAACATTTGATTGAGGATGTTTTTTCTCATTTGCATTTTGCTTTCTACCGAGTAAGCATCTTGCCTTCAGAATTATTAGATTTTTTTCCCCCCTTGTCTGTCCATAAAAGCTGTAAAGTGGGATGGAGCAGTGATTTAGAGGGGTACTACATAAAGATTGAATGAAGATATTGACTACAGGCCCTAATGCAAACAGGACTGTCTGATGGACTGCTTTTGACAGGATGATGGAAGGGAGCCTTGTGGCCTACTTAGCTGCCCTTCTAATTGGCCTTTATGAATATTTAATGAAATCAAGATGAAATTCAATCAGAGCTTTTACCTGCTGAATCTTAGGGAAAAAAGCAGGATATTATTAGATTTTCCTAGCCCTTGTATACAATAAAACTGTACTGAAATGTCTGTGTGTTAGTCAGGTGGCTGAGATATCCTTTTTATCCAGGGACTTGGTTTCTTCCAAAGGAATTAACCTTTTTACCACAAAAAGCAGCACGATTTTCCATTTGCATGCATCACTGATATTTTATTACTGGCATAGTATAATGTTTAAGCCATAAACAAGCAACAGCTATTCCCTTTGAAAACATACCCTTAGCAAATTCTTAGTCTATGCCAATTTGAAGCCTTTTAGGGAACTTTGAGGTCATATAATGGTTTCAGAACTACATAATGCTGTAGCCTAATATTTTGTGCCACATTGGTTGATGTATGAGAGAGAATTTGCACGATCTCATTTCTCAAACATAATCTAGGTTGCATCAATAACATTAAATTATAGCAATGAGGTATAAAACAGTCTGACAGGCTCCTGCTGTAGTACACTCTTACATTCATTTAAATGTAGATTTTGTTTTTCTGAGTGGAATGCCAGAAAAGCTTTTCATAGAAGCACAATGGACAGATTAATCTATAAATGGCAAATTCAACAGTGAAGAAGGTTTTCCCCATTTTTAGTTTTGTGAATTTTATCTTACTCCCCCAAGATAAGCTGTTTATTCACAGTATGTTGCTTTTATGAATTTTCAATATCATTTCTTTGGACAGAAAGGAGTTTGGTACTTAGAGATAAACACAGCATGTTAATACTAAGCAATGCCTGAGTAAAACCTTACAGATGTGACTAAAGAAGAACAGTTCCGTATCAGGCTTGATTTCTTTAAATAAAACTAGTTTTGTGGGCATCAGTAATGCTCCCTTGGGTTACTAATGCTGATGTCACCATGTATGTAACATACACTCGAGCAACAGAGAGGTGCATGGTGTTATTAGGTGGGGTGTGGATGAAGCTTGCCTCAGTTTTTAGATATATGTAACCGTCTCTATCTGAACTGTACTAAAGGTAAAGTTGTTAGGATTGTGTTTACAGGGCTGTGCATGAGGACAGTGTGATGAGCTCCTGGATTCTGAGAGAAGCTTTTAGCCTGGTGCTCGTACTTCCATATGTCTGGGAAAATATCAAGAATAGTGAATAATGAAATAAAATTAATTCTAGGGGAGCCACAGGTCTGTTCCTCCCACATTCTGGCTCCAGCAGTGCTCAGTGTCCAATACCCAGGGGAGAATGAAGGGAGTGGATCCCTGATCCTAATGGGCTTCCACTGCTCATAGCTGTTCCGGTCTCCCCCAATGGGGCAGGGCTTAGTGAGGGGTGAGGGTGCTTTAGGAGCTAGAAATAGTAAGAAAATAAAACAAAAAGTAGAAAAAAATAGAGTGATAAATGTTACAGCAAAACTGAACAGAGTGGCAGCACTGGTGCTTCTGTTGGTATTTCCCTGTTTTACTGACACCTGACTCCTGCTTCAGTGGGAAGACGTGGGCTGAGCTGACACTAAATGTGCCTGGTCCTGGAGAGGCTCAGGGCCATGAGGAAGCTACTTCAAAAACACAAGATTAGCAGAGAGGTGCCTGCACTTCTCTGTTCAGCTGTTACACTGATATATACTTTATCTTCTAATTCTATTTTTTTCTTCTTCCTTTCAATGGTGTATAAGCTGTGAAGCTTGGGAGTTGGGAATTCATAAGCAGGATCTGAATGCACACAGAAAAAGCAGTTCTCCCCAAAGCTCCATTCCTTCAGGTAGCTCTGTACCCAGGGGATAGTCATCTAGTGTAAACAGAAGCCTACACCCTGATGACTAAAACCATTTTAGAAGCAAACTAAATGAAGTTATATCAGCATATTTTGCTTTTTGAGTCTTCTCAGTATATACAAAAAATTGAAGGATGGATAAGAGAGTGAATGCTTATGCGTGTATCTGCATGCATGAATGCTGAGCTAAGAAAAATAAACACTTGACAGTCTTTCAGATGCTAAGGACTTTGTATAAAGGCAGATATGGAACTGGCAATGAAAGGATAAGGCTCTCCACATCAACCTTAATTTGGATTTATGTCAACTGTACACATGGATGAGATATTTCAGCCCACTGGTAGGAGTAGTGTGGGATTTTTGCATTTTACTGTCCAAAGTCCTTTTGTAATCTATCCATACAGAAGATGTAGACAACACATATCTTTTCAGACATCTGAGAAAGGAGAATTCACCAGACAGTATCTTCTGCAGTATTTCTCAGTAAACTACTCAAATTATTTTGTGAAGCTTTGTTTAAATGGACTGTGAATATTCATGTTACAGATTTACTTTCAGTAGATTGAACACATCAGTTTGTCTTCAGATCAAACAGATATGCAGTGGATTTTCACACAGAGATTGGATTGCCTGTTTAAACACAAGTTTTAGTGGCGATAATTAAAAAGAAAATAGGATTTTGCATAAACATGGTCAAAACAAAGTAAATTTTGATACATACACAGAGCAGTACTTTGAAAGATAAGTCTACTTGCTTTCTCAGAAACTATATCCAAGATACCAGTAGCCTTTGGACAATGAATGAAAGCCATGACAATGAGTTATATTTTTGTTAATATTTTAGAATTAATTCTATTCATCCCTCTGTTAAAATCAAAATATATATAACATCCCACTTTAACATCTCACTAGCCTGCACTGGATGCCTTGTCATCTGACTTTTCCTCTTGCCCGAACCCCTGAGAGTGACCTCAGCAGAACTGAGGCAGGAAGTAATTTACCAAGTGAATGATATGGTCTGAGGCTGATAATGAAGTTTATGTTCAAGTCAGATTCACCTGTTCACAGGGGATGCATTCCTTCCTGGTGTTGCTCAGAAATGAAACCAGATGCTTTCGATTTGGGGAGGATTGCTGGCAGTGGTGTAGTGGCATGAGGGTGCTAAAGTACACCAGTGACTCCTCTAATATCCCCAAAGGTCTGAGATGACTGAAATGTGTCCTGATTTAGGCTTATCATATTTCAAATGGAAATCTCATTTGTGGTGCATCTCTAGGTATTTCTTTGCTCATTATTTCCTGGCAGAACTTTTGTAACTTGAGAAACCACTGGTATCTAGAAATCGTGAATTTGGTCTGAATCTCAGACCAAAGGCAGAAGATCAAGTTGCTAATTATTTTATGACTCGTCACAAGTGTGTGAACATGCAATAGAATCCAGAAGGGGCATTAACTTGTATGTATTCCAGAGAAATGAGTATTTGCTAGTGTTTCTGATATCCTAAACATTTAAAAAGAAATTGGTATTACTTGATTCTTCATTTATAGATTTAGGGACAGAGAAGCATTGGAAAGTTACTTTAGAGGCCTTTGGCAGTGCTAGGGCTGGAGTGTGGGGCAAGGAGCTCACATGGCAGGGAGTTGGAACCAGATGATCTTTATGGTCCCTTCCAACCCAAACCATTCTATGGTTCTATGAATGTCCTCCTACTCTCTGTCCATCATGGACTCAGGGAAGATATTTTAGGGCTCAGGCCAAGAAGCAAGGACTACGTGGAGTCATGAGGCAACAAAGGGCAGTGGAAAGGACAGGATGCAGACACAGCAGGTGCAGAGGTTGCAGAAGGACCTTTCAGTGCCCACTGCAAGGACCAGATGTGGTTTTAACAGCCTGTTTTACTGAATGAGCCTAAATCACTTCCAGCACAGCTTTGTCTGCAAAATCATTACATTGAAAATCCACTTCAGTACAGTGCTGTGTCCCCACCTGGCACACGGGAGACCAGGGCTCGATTCCCGCCAGGGAGGCAGTTGGAGCCAT
Source organism: Pitta sordida (assembly GCA_013390025.1). Classification (NCBI taxonomy): domain Eukaryota; kingdom Metazoa; phylum Chordata; class Aves; order Passeriformes; family Pittidae; genus Pitta; species Pitta sordida. Next base: position 161,994 of record WEKX01000346.1, on the reverse strand, counting down.
TTAAGAGTTGGACTTGATCATCCTTGTGGGTCCCTTCCAACTCAGAATATTCTGTCATTCTGTGATTACTTTGTATCAGTCTTTCCAGTATGACAAATTAAGATAATACATGTGCATTCAGTTAATACCTCATCCTTTCAAAGGTAATGTGTTCAATGTGTTAAAGAGGTCTTTGCTCCCTTATTTACAAAATTGAGGAGTGACCCACGTCAACCTCAGCTGTTGGAGCTGAGACAGTTTCCTGGAATCTGCTCCCAGCTGTGTAACTGATACTCCCTGTCACCTTAGTTATCACTCTTGCCTCACCCCAACCGTTTGTCAAAGAGGAACCACGCCACATGAGATCAAAGAGTTGCTTTGTCCTATAACCGGTAATGAACTCTCATCATTGAGAGTTCCCATAGTGGGCAGCCTTGGAATAGCATGTGTATAACCTACTTTTTTTCTCTAAAATATCAGAAAATGGTTTAAGTCTTACTTGAAGCATAAGAGCTAATTCCTCTACTTCTTTTTAAGAAAAAGTAAAACTGAATATTCTCATTAGAAGTACAGAAATCAAATAATTATGAAATCATACTAAATCTTCCTTTACTGTCTTGTGCTGGAGTGTTTAAGGGCTTAGCTATGCATATTGTAAGAATTATTCATATAATGTGTTATATGAATTTGTATTCATTTATACTATGCCCTTCTGTTTTATTGAACTATCCTTGTCTCCTGCAATTAAATAGTGGTAATTGCCATCACCTTAATTCTTTTATATCATTACTTACTGTCTGTGTTCTTTTTTTCCCTCTAAATTAGGAGGCCCCAGCCTTTGATAGATACTCTGTTGATACAGAGCTGTATTTCCACAACACTTGTTTCACCCGTTTCAAACAGTGACCACAACTTAATGCAGCAGGTAAAGCAATATTTTCAAGGTCTGGAGTACTATTCCTGTCTGATAATCAACTCACATCTTTTTCCTTTACAGAGCTGCTGTGCAGTTCACTCTGTGTGATACATTCTCAGATCATTTGAGGATATATACTACCTAGAAGCAAAGTACTATGACAGTATTATCTGGTGCTTTGCAGGTCCAAGAAGCCAATTCCATTTCCTGGATCACACAGAAATGAAACCAATATCCGAGCTGCAGTATTATCTATATACAAATTCAGAATGCTCTGATCTCTCACCCTCAGAACATGACACAAGATCATTCCTTAACTGTTGTGGTATTGAGTTGATTAGAGATATTTTATCTAAGAGTATCTCTGGACTCCAAAGCTCAGCAGTCAGAGCTTTTGCCCAATTTCATTTACTTTAATCCTGCTGTTCCAATAGAACTTTAACAGAGGGTCTTCTCTTTTTCACATTTTGTAGAAAATAGGGCTGGGCTGTAAAACAGCATTTGATCCCAGCAATTCAACCCCAGGCCAATTAGTTTAATTCCAGTCAGAATTACATTCAGCAGTGATCAGCAAACATTTCTAAAAACAAAGCAGTAAGCAGCAAATACAGCATGGTGCCAGTAAAGAGGATGCTTTCCCTGTGCATTGGATCAGAGATTTTTACAGAATTAAACTTCAGGGATAGGTTTTATATGCACCTTTCTTCAGCAAACAAGAAGGAAAAAAAGAATATCACAGTTCACAAATGGAACTGATCAAGTTGAAGAATTATCACAAAAGTCTGAGAGCTGAAGTGAAACCAATCTGAAATGAGATATGAAATCTTTAGGTGATATAAATCAGCTAAGGCTACAACACCTGAAGAGTTGGCCCAATGTCCTTGGACCGGGGCTGGATAAAAAATTTTGTGCGGAATTTCCAGCAAGTGGGATTCCTTCACAGTAGCTATTACTATGAAAAGAAAAGGAAAATTAAAGGATAGAGGTGGCATGTTAATATTAACACGTAATACAATATGAAACAATCAGTATAAATTAATTCCAGAATATAGGGTATAAATCTTTCATTGTCGTGAATCTAAGAAGTAGGATGCATTTCAACTAGAATGCATAGGAAAAACAATTACACAGATGCATGTACATTATTGCATTGCAAGGAAATAAATGAGAACCTTAAATTACTACTAAATAGCTACACACCCTTTTTTGGGGGGGTGGGGGGTAGTTATTTCTTTGTTTTGTAAGGAAAAATGACTATGTTTATCTTCCAAAGGAAGGCAAATATGTATTAGTCAAATTACTGGTTCAGGACTGAAACCTATGACAGTATTTTTAATAAAATACAATCTATTTAATATCCGGGTTTTTTGTGTCCTGCACAACAAATAATTATTGCCAGCAGGCAAAAAAAGGGAACAGTACGGAAAAAGACTACAGTGAAAAAATATTTCCTGATCACTACCAAATGGTATGAAAAAGGTAGGCAGGACATATTAGGACAGTGCTTGGCTTCAGGTGACAGGAATGAATTGTACATATACTGTGAGACAGTTAAACCTTGAAAAGGTTTAACAAAACCTGCATTACCTCACAGGAGATGGAGTGTTTGTAAGATCTAAAACCTAAACCAAAACCAGTTTCAGCTTGCAGGTCCCTTTGGAGTCTGGACTGTGCAATTACAGGTACTGCAGATGGTGGAAAGCTGAAGGCACTATTTATTTTTTGGTGGCAGACCAAAAGTACTCACGCGGATTCAAAAAAAAATCCTTCTTATTTGCTTTAGTCTCTGTGTGCCCTCCACAGCACAGTCTGTGATTGCTTGGAAATGGACAGGTTTTCAGAAAACGGACTCCAAGTTCAAGGGCCAAATTCTCTGTTGGCACAACTCCACCAACACTAATGGTGTTAAGCCAGCAGAAAATTTGGCTCCACATGCTGTCTGATCGAATAGTCTGTCCATAGACTCCAAGAAGCCCAGAAATTTTCAGCACAGTTTAACTCAGGGTAGCTTGACTAGAGAGAGAGTGTGGGCTGTGGTTTTCATCATAAAACCAGGACTCAAGATGCTGTAGGGCATGGAGTAGAAGCACAACAATTATCTGTGTTACTAACCTTTCCCTTTTGGAGGACTTGGCTCAAATTTCTAGGAGCTATGGAGTCAGGAGTTTAGCAGTCAAGTGCCATTTCTATGCCTTTAATATCATCAGCAGAAAATCACAATACCAGGAACTCCTTATTCCACCATGGAAGTCTCTTCACATGACATTCCTGTTGGACAAAACTAAGACTCTGGTAGGATAGACAGTCTGCAAGAGTGCCCTGTACATTCCAAGTTATATTGCCTGGCAAATTTATTTCAGAAGTATTGCTTCCCTTTTTCAGGGTTTTTAAGGAAAATGTTTGCTGGCTCTCTATACTGTTAGATGCTTCAACAATTGGTATTTGTCCCTTTAGTGTGCTTTTTGTTTCTTTTCAGGCGGGTATAATGAGATGGATTAGCTTCTGTTTTAATTTGATCATCATAAAATGTACTTCTTACATAATTAAAATAAGAATTGACAAAAGTATTTTAAAATGGCCATTTACACATTTAAAGCCAGTAACTGGAACCAGTTTAATTGGCTGGCATTGCCTGCTTTAGTTTGCTGGAAAAAAAGGGATATGAACCTTATTACTGTAGAATAAGTCAGTCCTCCAATGTAACTGACATTGAATATTTACTTGGAGAGACATTTTGATTCCAAAATTATTCTCTACAAAGACAATTGCATCCAGATAACTGAGACTCTGAGTTGCCACCCATACTGTTTGCTTTTTGAGCCTACAGGCACTCATTAAAAAATGTTACCCTATCTAGATTGATAATCTTGGCCCAGACCATTTAGAGAAATCCTGTTTCCTTTCCCAGTTTTAGTGCTTTTCAGTTCTACCATTTCTATGAAATCTCTGATCTCCAATTTCATAGAAGTAGAATAGACATTTTGGGGGGATTATTTTTTGTTGTTGTTGTTGTTGGGGTTTGTTTTACTGCTACAGCCACAGGCTTGCAACATAATTTATAGAAGCATAATAACCTTCCCTCCAACTAAAACGAGGAACTGCCTCCCTCACAGTGTTCATACTGTTGTGGACATAAACTCCAAAGGCCTCTTTACTGAAAGGACTGATGTGAGAAAAGAAAACTCAGTGGTTTTCATGAGCAAGCCAGAGCTTGCTGGCGTGCTCCCAACAAATGCTTTCACTGGCACTGGTGCCCCATAAGCACTGAATTTGTTTGCTCATACCAGGCTATTTATGATTCTCATGTGAGGCATGACAGTCATTCATCTTGCTCACAGGACAAGCAAACAGGGCAAGACCAGTACTAACACTGAGCATGTTGTTACCATTACTCAGTACTAGATTTATTGGCATTGTATCTTTCAAAGTAACAGGAGGTAGCTCAAAGCCATCCTCTACTGCAGCTGTTTAATAAAACTACTCTCCGCCAGTTGCTTTCATATTTTAATCCCAAATCAACCAGATTATGGTGAAAGAGGAGAAGCAGCACTACAGGGAATAGAGCTGCACAGACAGCAGTGAGATGGAGAGCTGATTTCATACCTTTCAGCTAGTGCACCATAGGGATCCAATTCTCCATTCCCTTCCTCAGCCAAGTCTGCTCTTTAATTCTGTGACTCCAGGAAAACATGATAATCTGATGTTTTATTGGGAACAATTCTTCTTGTCTAACCTTATCTATTAGAATTATGCATCTCATTGGCTAAATTTCTTCAGTAATAGCTGAGGACTAAAAAAAGCACATCTGCAGGGCAATATACTCCATCCTGAGCTTTCTGTTTACAATACATGAGACTAACTGTTGTTTGGAGGGACCTGTTTCTCTTGAAAAAACTCGAGTTGACCAGTTTAGCTTTGAAGCATATCCTGTAAAGATAAGTGAGGTGGATCCCATAATCTGTTACTTGACAGACTGCCATTTTCTAAATATATCTATTAAGAGAAAGTTATTCAAACTTAAAGTTTGAGGGAATTTAGAGTGCCCAGTGATGCTGAAATCCTACTGTCTTGAGCAGAGTATAAATTTGTATGGTGTCCCTTTAGGTGTTTATCCACCCTACACCTCCAGCTACACAAATTACAGTTAGTTTTGTTCTAGCATTTGTATTTTATTGATATCTGGTACCTCCTAACTTAGTTTCTTAGTATTCTTCTTTTTAGTATAATAACCCAAGAGCATATCTGTTCCTGCACTGAAACTGCCTGATGGAGGCACAGAACTTCTGGGTGAAAATGAGGAAATGCTTTTGCAAGTGATTATCTGAGAATCATGTTCAGAACAGTGAAGTCACCTCATCCCTGAATTTCTTGCAGGGTCTTCATTTACAAAGAGGCTTCCCCCACCATTACATGGGAAAAAAAGATACCCTTGTGTCTGTCATTGCTCACACGAGCTGCTTCCAAGTAGATTTTTTTTCCATATACATGTACAAGTGTAACTAACATCCGCCACATGTAATTCTACTCGCCTAATCATAGTTTGGGTTTTACCTGTTTCTCTGTGTGTGTATAGATTTGTTTGCATTTGTGGTGTACCTGTCCCTCATGGGTCAATTATCACACTTCAGTGTCATGTAGCTATTTTCTTTTACCTTCTTTGTACTTGTTCTTGTGAAAGCAGAGCAATCTGTGGGGCTCAGATGTAGTCACACATTCAGCATGCATGGACCTGCTGTCTAGAAGGTTGTAGCTCATTCCGTCAGTTTACTTGTCTCTGTCTTGTCCTCCAGTGTGAATGAATGTTTTACCCCCAAAGCTGCAGAGAGCATCATGACAGATCTACCTGCATACATCTTTGTCAAAAGTTTTCCTAGTTACCGAGCTTACAAACTTTTGGGAAGAGTGTTTATAACACAGCTATATTCCAGTGCAGTAGCTTGGGGTTTTCCTTTCTTTTTTGGGGGGGAGATATATTTTTTTTAAACCACTAAGAGATTGTTTGTGCTTATGCATCTTGACTTTTCTTCTTGCCTGTACAACCAGTGCAACACAAACGAGCCCCTAACCTCAATGCTGAGCAGGTTACCCCAGGTTTGAGCCTCAGCAATTGTTAGATGCTCATACTAATGAACACAAGTATCTGGCACAGGCGGCAATGGGGGATTTCAAGCTACTGGAGGTGATGACTTCAGAGGCACAGAGGGAAGATCAGAAATTACAAAAAAACTTCCATTCCGGACTGTTGGGAAGGGCTCGTGTTTCTTTCATGCCTAATTCAAAGAATGTGCCCTGTTGGATGCGTGGCAATGTTTGTATCGAGTTCTTCCTGTTCCTTCAGGAGTCTCGATCTCTTACATTTCTTCAGATGTGTTCTTCAAGCTTTGTCTTCTCAAATACATAAGTTAATTGGATTTCAGAGAATAAACAGAACAAAATGTGTTCGACCCTTAACCTCCTTTCCTTTTGTTATCTCTCACAGAAGTTCTGTCCGTTAATGCCAACTGGTTTTCTGATTCAGAAAACCAGCCTCCTAGAATGGTATTACTTACAAGGTTATATTTAGTACCACTTGAAATTCATCTGACTTGTTTTGCTTGTTAGTTC
>WEKX01000346.1:116112-155478 GCA_013390025.1 Pitta sordida | reverse complement strand
TGCTTATGTAATGTGGTTTAAGCATTTCAAAACTCCTTTCCCTATTTTCAGATTTTTCTTATTCTTATAGGATCTCTTGCTAAAGACACTTAAACCTGAAATGAAAGTTTCTGCCTCCTTTCTTAACTCTTGTGTTGAGAATCTTCCTACAATAATTACGTTTAAAATACCTAATCCAGAAAGAAGCATCAGCAACTGGATGATTCAGGGAAGTACCTATCCTTGTGTGCCTTCCAGTCTTTACAAACTTTAGGGTGAAATTAATTTCATCTGATGACAAACCATAGTTAAGACTTTGTTTGAGCTGCCGATTTGGGCTCTTTTTTGATGGCTGGTGTGTGCAAGGAAGCTCTTATAGATGATTCACTCTCTCCTAAAACATTTATCCAGGAAAAGTACAAAAATTCATCCTATAGAAGGGATTTTATCCCTCCATTGAGGGATTTTCTTTCACAGTATCACAGTATCACAGTATAGATAAGGCTGGAAAGGACCTTGAAGATCATCTAGTCCAGCATATAGCCCAACTGAAAACAGAGACCAGCCAGCCAAAAATGCTCCTAAATTGAGTACCTAAAGCTTGATGCTGTCGACGGAGCAGTACAGCTGAACTCCAGTTTCAACAGGGATTGGATTCATCATTGTGTGTTTCTGCTGTGAAATTGCTTGTAATTTACAATGTAGGGATATAAACAGCAAGACTTTGTGCGTCTTGCTTCTAGTCATTTTCTGAAGATGTAGGTCTAGAACCATTTACATGAAGTGAGAATTTCTCCTGCAGTCTTTGAAGAACTATAAGGACAATTTAAAAAAATTTTATTAAAAGCAGGTGCTTTTCCCTTTTTATGTCCAAGAAAATTCTTATTGTTCAATCTCTTTGAGTAAGTATTTTAAAAATAGCCTGGTTGTAATATATTCTATGTGTACTTGGGATCAAATGCAATTTCTTCTTGGAGATTTATATGTAATTATTTTATCCACGCTGCTTCCCCCGTTAGCAATCTTAACAGTGCCCAAGGTTACTTTAGACCAACATTGATAAAATTCATTCTCTGATTAAAAAATAAAGTCTGATATCCAACTTCTATGTACACTGTAGACTTCCATTGTTATAGACTCTTTATTGTCTTGGGTTCATAGGCTGCAGTCTTTGGAATATTGAATTACACTACAGCTTCCTGAATTCTTGTTCCCTCTCTGCATTCTAAAAAGTGTTCATATACAATCATTTTATTGATGCCATTGGAATACCAACAAATTTGCAATTCTTCTAAAAGCAGCAGATGCCAGGAATACAACTATTGCTCAAATACTTCCTTTAAGTTTCCTGGCTGTTACGTAAAACAAACAAACAAACCCAAACCCCCAAACCTAATACCTATTTTGGAATAACCTCTCCTTCAAAACACCTAAAAATATCTTGCTATCTATTATTGCCATTATATTTATAAAGGGAACTGTATAACGTCTAGAATAGGTAGAACACAGTGGAAGGTTAATTCCCTTAGATAGTAAACTAGTAACTTCCTGATTACACCAGAAGTTTATGGCTAAATCAATGACAGGTAACTGATATTTTAGGCATGGTATCATCTACTGCCAATATAATGAGCTCAAAGTGTCATGTAAGGGAAGAAGAACATTTTTCTACACTGAAAAGAAAAAACAAAGACTGTTTCTGTTATTTTAGGTCACTAAATCAGGATTCTATTCAGGCTCAATTGTTAGTAAATTTAAATAAAACTAGTTATTAAAACCTGTGATACATTTTTTCCTAGGAATTTAATGGAACATCACTTAATTAGCCAACCCGCAAAAGAAAAAACACTGTTTAACAAAGCTGGGAAGGAAACACCCAAATGATGTCACATATTTAAAGTACAAGATTGAAGTAGCAGGTCTGGAATTTTAGCAGACTTCAACATCACTAACACATTTACTCGTATTTAATGTGTGAGCACCATAAAAACAAAATGTTCAAAAGAATAATTCTGTGCCAAAGAGAGGGACCAAATAAAAATTCCCCAAAAGCTGTTGAATTCCTTAAATGGACAGTCTCTGCTGAGTTCTCTGTTGAACAGATGAAGTAGGTCATAAAAGATTCCTTCCCTACAACAATGCTCCTACCAAGGGAACTGAAAACTTGTGCCAAAGTGTTTTGTTTCCACTGGACAGATCCATGGAGGGGGAATTAAATGCTGAATGCAACGAGGAAGGGTCTGAATGCTGCCAACTGGGCCAGTCACAGTGTGTCTGGTTGTGTGGTAGGGCCTTCCCCAAGCCCTTGGAACCAAAGCTCTTTCCAGGAAATGAGGAGGCAGGCAGGAAAAAAGGGGTGCTGGAAAAACATTAAAACCAATTTCTAACAAGCAGAAGAGCTGAGGAAAGCAAGCAGCTATTGTTAGAGGAAGGAGCAGCGACAGGCAGCAGGAGACTGAGAAGCACTAATCACTGCTAAATCACTGGAAGATGTCCCCACTAAGCAGAATTGCCACCCCTGCTAACCAGCAGCCATTGACATTAAATATTGTGGAGCTGAGCTCGGCTCTCTCAGAGGCCTGCTGATTAAAAATGCCCTGATGAAATGGTGTGTACAGTAAGAAGTGGTACTTAGTATTTTGTCTTCATAATGCTTTAAATTGCTCTATATCCCCACAAGGTATTTTGCCATTCTCCATTAAAATCGGGCAAATGAGTTTCAGAAACAGAACTACTGCAGGACTTGACCGATTCCATTTTGAGGGTTTGAGGGTATTTTTAAAAAGGGCAGAGTTTACACTATTTGCTAAGTAACAATGAATTGTTTTTCTTTACCATACCTGTTTTCAAACCCTGACAATGTCTTTAAGTCACTCTTAATGCTTCTTGCTTAACATAGATTGAAAGTTATATAAAAGGCCAGAAACTGTTCCTCCCACATCGGTGCGAAATATTATGGTTCATTGTTTTGCCCATGCTGATTTATGATTTCACAGCAGTAGCTCCATTAAGCTCTAGAATGGATTTTCACATCATAAAAGCTCATTGTTTTAAAATTCTTTGTATTTTAGGACAATCTAATGAAGTAGTTAAAAATTATTCCAGACTGAAAAGTTTTCTGCAATCAAGAAAAAAAAAAATCTGGTACAATATAGGAAAGCAATTAAAAAAAAAAAAATCAAAACAACTCAGTCCTGATCATAGAAAGATGCTTCTGAAAAAGAGGTGCTCAATGGGAGAGTTCTCCTTTCTCTTTCTTACTCTCCCAAGTGCTTGCGATGTGCCCTGCAGTAATGCCACTTTCTTTGTTTATTGGGTAACTTTTCGAGGAAATTGGGAAATAAAAAATGCTCTTTTTATTACTGAAGAAGGTCACATTTTGACTATTTACAGGAATTCAGTAGAATCTTCCCCAACTCAGAAAACCTCACTGTAGAAGCAGAAGGAAAACATCAAATCCTGCTCTTGCATAAGCAGAGGAGATCCTCTCCCTTGTGTCCTAAATGGCTCACGTGGAATGACCATATCTTTTTCTGCTTCCTCTCTGTTGTAGTTTCTGAGGAGAAACAAATCATAACTTCATGCCAGGTTTGCATCTCATCCTTAGCAAAGTGAATGAAATCTATAGGACTCCACTGCCCTTCAGGAATTGTTAGAGCTGACAGGAATTTCATTCTGCTGTCTCCTTGCAATGTGTAGAAGGGAAAAGGTAAGAGGATGAAAGGAAAGGGAAAACAGTAGAGGAGAAGATTAGGCAGGATTTACTCATGGACCAGGCTCAAGAAGTGATACCTGCCCTCACAGTGCTCCTGTGAAGTGCCCCAGGGCACAAGTGGCTCCCTGTGCTGCTGGATGGAGACCATCCACTAGACCTGGCAAACATTTTGAGATAGTGTGGGTCAAGGACCATCTTTTATCCCAAAGAATTGAGGACTTCTATCTAACATTGCAGTATCTGAAAATCTTTCATGTGTCGTGAGCATTCTCAGCAAGACCCATCATTTATTTGAGAGAAATTATGATTTTCTCTTTTCAGCAAAAAGAAGTCTGCCCAGGTTAAATTGTCGGGTAATGGTCTTGTTTGTTTGTATTATTATTAATATCTTAGAATTGGAGAAGAAGCTTGTGGAGTCCACATGCTGAAATGGGCATCCAGATCCTGCTATGGAACTTCTCCTTTGAATGGTCCAAGAAAAAGCCCTCAGTTCCAAAGCAGTGTCAACAGTCCTAAGAAAGAGTGCGCTCTCTCTTCAAAGCCATATGTTTTTTGTTTCTCTTGAATCTGTAGAGAACTCCTTGAGGCTTCAAAGGAGAGACATGGCAGTGGAAAATGTCCCTCACAATGTTAATACAGAGAAAGAAGGCTGCCTTGGGAAGAGCAGTGCTGGAAATCAATATATGATCAGATCTGCTTGTGTTGACATAAAAGAATATTTCATAGAATCATTGGGGTTGCCAGGGACCTTAGGAGACCATCTAATGGATGCTTAATGTCAGTAAGTGTTTTTTAATCTGATTGGTTCTTTTCCGTGTACAGAAATGGTAGTTCTGCCTCCAGGCCATGATACTGGCTACAGAGGAGCTTGTGACAGCTCCTTCCAGTGGTGATTGGGCTGGCAAGAACAGCACCCACCTTGAGACTGGAATAACTGGGTTTATAGATCAGTTTCCTGAATGTTACATGATACTCTTGTGTGGTATCTGCCCCAGTACTGGGGTGTGTTCCAAGAGATGGCAATGCAGAGAACAATGGTCTGTGTAATGAATCAACGTGAAATACAACATTATTGGTCAAGGGGGTTATTATCACATTACTTTAGTGACGCCTTTCTCCAGCTCTGGAATTCTTGTGCAGCCAGTGTCAAAGTTCACAGTTTACAAACACCTAGTTCAGTAACTTTTCATTATTTTTTCATTACTGCTAACTGGAGATCCTGTTCCATATGAGAGAGATGCAAATGTCCACCCCCCACCATGACTTTGCTGTTCTGAGGGCCTGTTGATGTGCAGTTTGCAGGTGGATCAGAAGGTGACTCATGTCTTATGTCTCTAGAAAAGGCCAGTGACACCTAAGCAGGTTTTGGCTGCATCCCTCACACAGCTGCTAGACCCCATTGTTGCTGCAATATGATCTGAATTCTAGAGTAACCATTTTATTAGAGGGTTTTTTGGTCTTGCAAACCCAGTCATTACTACTCTGCTCCTACTTGGCGTAATCTTTTTTGAGACAATACTTGAGACCTGACATTTGTAAGCACTAAAGATACAGGGTTTTCTTTCTATTTAGAGATTCACAGTGTTTCTTGTGACTGTGTGTATTATTGCTTACAAGTAATAGTTAATTACAGTAAATAGTAATAGTCATTCCGTATTAGCTAGTCATAGTCTAGGTATCTTTCTAAAAGTACATTATACAGTATCGTCTGAATATATCTTCTCTGCAGTCAAAGTTCCATTGCCAACTTGGGTAGAAAAATCCAGTCTCATTTCAAACTTGCATGAGTACACCAGGAAAGTAGCTGGAGCAGAATAGATCTCAGAATGGGCTGGAAAACTTGCTAATGTCAGGATAGTGTTTGCTCCAACAGGTTACAAATTATACTGTTCTTATGCTGTTGCGAATGGGGAATAATGCATCTCTCAGAGCTATCACTGCATATTTGTTATCAAGTATTGCTATAGATAGGTGATTTCCATAACCTTATTCATCCCCCATGGAGTTGAAAACGAGTTTATCAAGGCATCTGTAATGAATATGTGAATGCTGTGGGGAGGGGCAAAACAGGACAGTGCTGAAAACAAAGACAAAAAAATACAAATACCCTAAGCTTTGGATGGTAAAATGCCAAATGATAACAAAATATTACATGTTTTGTTACCAGCGGTTTTCTATGAATTGTTTAATATTGAGGAAGGGAATAGATAAGCATATATGAGGGAGCACAGAAGACAAGTAATAAAGCGGAAAATGAAAAGAAAAAAAAGGTTGAAGAAGCAGAAAGTTGCTTGAAAAGTGATTGTGTAAAATATGTATAGACATCTTAAAAGATCAAAATGGCTGTGGAAAGTGAAGCTGTAAATAGGAACCTTTAAGGGAGGTTTTCTCCATGCCCAGATTTTCACAGCTGTTTTCTCATTTCTTTGCCATTGCTCAGGAAAAGACTGTTGGGTGTCCGGACACTCAGGCAGGGCTGCTGCTCATGCACAGTAAGTCCAAAATGTCTGACGTGCATTGCTGTGACTGCAGGGAAATAACTGTACATTACAGGCTGGTTTAGAGGATGGGATTGCTTTTTTTCCAATTCATTGAACAAATGTGTTAAAAGAACTAAAATGTGATGCCTTTGTGTTTTATCAAAACTGCAGGGAAATCACATTTTTTCCCTCTCTTGCCATCAACATATTTTCTTTATTCATGTAACAGTAGGTGTCATTTTTCTTTAATTATGCCCAGCTATCATATGTTGCTTTTATTTGTTGAGGATGTTAGTTTCAGGGAAAATCATTTAGACACTTCCATTTTTTCAGGCAGTAATACACTAAATCCTGTGCTTACAAATTGCAATTAGATAAGAATTCTTCTTTCCACAATCAAATGTGTCAGCTTCTTACTGGAAAGTAATGATGAATCAAACTTATAGTGTAAAATGGGAAGATCAAAGCATTCAACGAAAATGTAATGAAGAAAATACACTTTTATGGCTTGGCATTTTAAATGTCCTCTGTTATATATCACCGCGGCAGCATACAATGGTCTAAGTCTTTCTTTAGGAATGAATACAGATTAATGCAGCCTCATTTTCTCTGCCAGAATTTACTTCTTCCGATGATTATATTTCTTTTCCTTCACCTCCCCCCCACATACATACCCCTCTCTTCCCACCCTCAGACCTAAAAGTATTTTAAATCTGTTTAGCTTGTCAACAAGCCTTTGCTAAAGGTTTTTGTAGCCTTTGGTAATGACTTCTAATTTACGTGACTAATTATCCCGGGATAAATAGAGATGAGGTGCTTTAGGATAAGGCTAATCTGCATGTCTGCTGGAAGCTTGAATAGTACATTTTATAAGGACACAAACCCCAGCAATTCAATGAAATTAAGGTTGTGACAAAAGGCAGGCAAATTCAAAATGAAGGCAAACTCTTCTCTTCCAGAGCTGCTGCAGTTGGATGCAAGAAAGGCACTGATGTCATGGCATGAACAGAAGCATCATTCCAGATTCTGGGGGTTAGTCAGACCCATACTGAAACTTTAACAGGTTTTGCCTATACTGTTTACTTGGGTGTATTTTCGTACAGAATTGCATCATGATTTGCCTGTCTCCACCATGTCTTTATTCTTTAAATCACAGTGTTTATCCATCTATGCCCACCTCACCCTGATTTATGCCACAGTATAAACAGGCAGTGATGCATGCAATGATGTATATACACACAGAAAATAAAAACCTGAGCACAAAAAACTTAGTCCATCATCTCAACAGTGTACGATGTTATCCCAGACAGAACAAACTTACACTGGTAAAAGAGGAAAAGAATGAAGGAAAGGAAATGCAACACCCTTTTTGCTGAACAATGTGGTTCAGTTTTCAGAAGAGCTCTTGAATTTGAGCTTGACCTCCACAACATTATGCGGAGCAATGCGTAAGTACTTTAGGAATTTTAGTCTCAATTTCGGAAGTGATTTAAGGAGTCAGACTTCTTGGGATGTTTTACAAAGCCAGTTGCAGGTACGTCTAGTGTTGCCCTCGGTTCAGCACTGCTCTGCCCATTCCAGAGTTCTCTTAGGAGCTCCTTCCCAGCCTCCCCTTTCCAAAGGATTTTACAACCAGGGTTGCTTGTCACCTGCCAGCTTAGAGGTGGGCAATGCTCGACTGTTTTGGATCATGTGGACATGCCTTCCATTCTCCCTGTCCACACTGGTGAGGTCAGCTGCTTAAGGCATCTCGTTTCTCAGCCCAAGATGTTAGAAAAGGCTGGAATTCCAGGATGTGCACAATGTAAAAGTCAGGCTCGTGTTTAGGTACGTACTCAAAATGTCATCTTGCTTTGCTGAAATTGCTTTTGAAAATGTGATGTCTAACTCTTTTAGGAGCCTACAATGCAGTGCTTAAGACATCCGGAGCTAACTTGCCCAGAGCAGGGAGAATGACAGATTACTCAATTCCCTTTTCAATTACTTAACCACAGGATCATCATTCTACTTCACTCAAATTGTGGTATATTGATTTCTGTTGTGACTCAAAAGATTTTAATTTTTAATAAAAAGTTAGCATGATATTCTCTTTATGTGTATAAATCCAGAATAATCTGCCTTTGCAGACAGGGTATTTAAATTGAAAGACCCCATAATACCTGTCATGTGTTTAAGGAATTCTCTGAGTTCACATAACCAGCACCCTCTTGCTTAGTACCCCCGCAGGACACCAGTAATACAAAAGCTTTTGAGACCTAGATGAGAGAATTACAACATAATGAACTTTTCAATTTCAATAACCCTTAACAAAAGTTGCTAAAAACCTACCCTTGTATAAAATCAGAGGTTCAGATTATCAGATGTAAATTACAGGGAATTAAAAGGAAAAAGTTAGTCAAAGCTTTTCCTATCTTTATATATATACCTATAGAAAGATAGGAAGGGAGAGTATATACATATAGATGCATGTATTTATATACATAAAATTGTACAGATATATCAATTTTCTATACGTTTTTTCCAGTCTAAGGCCCAATTAATATGAATATTATGGTTTTGGTATAGGTAAATACTAAAGAAGGTGCCTTAAATTGCTCGTAGGTTGTGCGTACTGACCTTAAACTCCATCTTACTGAGAAATGTGGTAACAACTCAGGTGAACAGATTTTCCTTCCTTGGCCATCCCATTCCCCAGGTTACTGCCAAGTCAGGTGTAGCACATTACTAATGCAGCCCACGTTCAGGGCAGTGCTCCTTCCCACAAGATCTGCAGCTCTTAGAAACCCCTTGTCCAGGTAAAAAGCTTTTATACCAGCAATCCCAATAGTGATAAAAAATTTCTAGATGTTTTTCCATTTGACAGCTTAACTCTAACTCCGGGCTTCCATGGAAAAGCTATGCAGTGAAACTTGGCCTGAGTATTAAAAAGAAATTTCTTGGGAACCTTCTGTACTTTCTGGCACATCTCCCAGGAAGGGACTAATCAGTAAAAAGCCATTCTTCACACTTGTTCTTTGGCCTGTCCTCTCTGACCTACTTTCTTGTGTAATCCTGTGATTTTTTTATCCCAGCCAATGCCAAATTACTTCTGTTTCTGCCTGCTTCTGGTCACTCCTATAACTCTTAGCTCCCTGCAAGATCTTGGGGTGAAATGTGGAATTTTGGGTGGTTCCTCTTGCTCCAAGTATTCTGCAGACCTGAAGAAGAGTATAAGTAACTCCAAAATTCCAGAGCAGCAGCATTCTCTGTTTGGTAAATGGAGACTTTTGTGCAGATGCGGTCCTCTCTAGGACATAAAACACCATAAGGCCAAGCTGTTTGTGTGATGTGAGGTTTGTGCTCCTGAAAGCAAAGAAACCCTTGTGGAAAGCTTTACACGATGAGGTGTGAAGCTTTTATTTTGTCGCCAAAAGAGGGAGCCCTCACAGAATTCTATCTAGTTTATCAATAGTATTTTTGCTTTTGTGATATGGTCTTTAAAAAAGCTTTGAATTTTGTTTTTCTTACAAAACTTGAGGCCTTTTGGGACTAGAATAAGTTTGTGGCACAGATAACATGATCTGTGAGTTTTGCCCTCTTTGGTTTCACAGTGACCTTAGGGTACAAAGACAGAAAATAAGCTTTTCATTTTCAGAATTATTCAGCTGGCTATCATTAAGTACACAATGTAGTTTCATGAAATACAATATTTTAGCATTCCAGAGTTAGAAATAATGATTCTGCTAAACTGGACAATGCTGGCTGACCACTGAACTTATTTTATATTATACCTGATTCTGTGTGTTGTATTTTGGGTTTCATGCTGCCTGCTGTTTATATGAGTTGCAATTATCAAAACTGGTACCCAATTCAACCTCTTGGCCATCCCAGAAAGAATTTTTAATTCTAAAATACAGTGTTTGAGAAGAGTAGGATCTTTACAGTTTGCTTGATTATACAAAGGGTAAATTAGTGCTGGGTTTCTTTGTAATCACTTGGAGAATGTAATCCAATAAATTTTGGAGGGATTTTGAGAATTATGCAACTTGTTACTGATTTTTACCGGTGGATTAGGTTCAAAGCAGTGAGAAACTACAGGCACTTTTATTAGAGTTTATCTGCAGGAAGAAAGCCTTTGTCTTGAGTTCTGCAACAGAGACTGCACCAAATAATAAGTTTACCTGAGAGACTGGGTAAGTGTTGATTCATGGCTCACCCTTACCTCTTTCTGAGCTTGAACTGGTTACAGGAAACGCTGGCAAGAGAAATTACAAATATTTTAGCTGATCTCTACCGTCTTTTCTGAACCTGTACTGTTCCCTAGATTAGTTCCCTGTTGAAGAATTTATTTTCAACCTAACAATTCCTATGACTCCGTGGCTCCAATACCCCATTTGGTATTTTCTCTGTTTTGCACAGTAGTTCTTTCTTCCATTGCAGTGTAGTCTGAGTGGATATGACAGCCCAGCCTTTCTTATCTCCCCCAAATCCAAGCCAAACTTGTAAAATTGCTTTATTTCATTGGAGCACAAAGCCAATAATTGGGCAGTAGGATTTAAAAAACACTTTTACTTCATGATCTGAGGTATTTTGCCTTACTGTTCTTAAGTACAAAGTCCAGTTTGACTTGTTCTAGTGCAATTTCGATGCTTAGGGCCAGATTCTGAAAAATGCATTTGGGTGCCTAATTCACTTACTGATCAGTTGTTCTTGAAAAGTGTCATATCCTTGCTCTTGGCAAGACTGGAGGATGATACAGCAGGATTGTTGCATCAGAGTAAAATCCTGTTTAAAATCCATATTGCTGATTTGTTGTTAATAAATATTGCGTGAAGGTTGCTGTGGGATCATTGTATCATAATAGTGGCAAGAATCAGAATAAATGCAAGGAATAGATTGGCTGAGATAGGAAGGATAACATTTAGATGATAACTTCTTTTTTTCTCTTTTCCCTTATGTTCTTGTTGTTGTTTCGAGCACTATTAGTATTCCCAGGGCTGCACAGGCACGGAGGAGTGACTTAGGGCAGGAGCTAAGTTGATTGCAACCAAATTACATGATAAAACAGAAAAATAAACCCCAAAATAATTTTATGCATTGTATTTAAAAGAAGAACATTCAGAGTTAAGACTGAAATGGCCAAAATGAGTGTTTCTGACATTTTATGGATGTTCTGCATAGGTAGTGTGCCTCCAAATATTGGATGCTCAGATATACCATATGTGCTGCAATTCCTAAGCAATACAGCAGATGTTTTAGGTGATCAATTCAGAACTCACTGGCTTTGTTTAGCTCTCCCCATTCCCAATTTTATATGATGTGAATGTGCCTGTCATCATAAGTAGAGGAACAGTTCCATATTCAAAAAACATGCATAATTCAAAGTTGACAGTAGCAATACTAAAACACCCCCCAACCTGGAAAATCTCATGTTCCTCAAAGTCAAAAACCACCTAGTTAGTAAAACCTGGGCCAGTAAAAATTAGCTTTGTGTGGCTTGAATCAAAACTTAACTATTCTTTTGGGTTTAGGTTTATTGTACGAGGCAGATGAAAGCTGACAGTTCTGATTTCTTTGCTGATCAGAGGGCTGTGGGAGCCGGTTTGTTTGTTTATTTGGTTTTAAGAAAAAAATTCATCTTATTTCTATGTAATCTCCTCCAAAGCCAGCTTCCTAATGGCACCTTTTTTTCTTCAGTTCTCTTAACGCTTTCTTCTCTGCTGCCCCTTGCTTTGCCAGCTCCTGGTATGCAAAGTGCCTTTTCTACCCTATGATCAGCTTTTCTTCTTTCTTTTTTCCCTTTTTTTTTTCCTCCAATGAGCTTTTTAACAGTGATCCCCAATGATTTTACTTAGTTTTCTGCTCATGTGGGCTGGACATCTATTCAGGCTTCATTAAAAAGCTCATTTGAAAATAGTGATTCCATTGTATTGTCTGAACTGTTTAGTTTGGGGTTTGGGGAATATAAAAGTGGTGAACTCTCTTTTTTTTTCCAGTTGTAAAGGAGCACAGATATATATCTGATGGTTAACATAGTAAAGAGACCTTCTTCTGGAGTGGTCTGTGGGGAGTAAACTTGCCTCTTGCTAATGCCTCTGCCAGGGCAAAGTCAAGCTCTGCTCCTGCACCAGCCCCGTGTCTCCTCTCCTGCCAAACCCACGGGACCATGGCAAAGGGAGCTACATTTCAAAAGAAAAAATGTTCCCTGTCTTCAGTGCCCAAAAGAAAAATCTAAGCTCACTGGGAACAGGAATGAATCTGACACCTAATTTTGCCACTATAAATTGGAACGTTTACATTCACGTTGGTCTTTCAAAAAAAAAAAAAAATTTAAAAAAAATTCCTGAGATATTGCTGCCTGACACAATAGAGTTCAGGCTACAAACAAGGATAAATTTTCCTGACGTGTTCACCTGTGGAAACTTTGTTCACCTTTCCTGCAACTGTGAAATTGGTTTAAAATGATGGACTGGTGCTGCCTCTTGAGTTATTCTTGACATACCACAGCTCTTTTGCTAACTAAAAAATATGAACTTTGGGGGGAAGGAAAATGCTTTGCCAAACACAGTGTGTAAATGTTGTTGTAAACATCTAGATAATTAATTTTTAAGCTTAATGTTCAATGGATGTTTGGAAAACCCTTGGATTTCTTGTAATAAATGAAGAATGTAAACAAGGACAATGGCAACAATTAAAATACAGAACTATCTATTTCTTTAAAAATGGGAACTCCAGGGTGACTCACAAATCATAGGTAAAAATCCACATTTCAAATTATCTAGAGCAGCATATTTTCTGTGTAACTCAAGGGACAACTGCTTAGCAGTAGCTTCATGACACAGTTACTACATTCTTGGTTAACAGGGCATTTGGTTCCCTTCTTTCTTCCACTGAAGTCCCCATGGTTTGGGTACTGCTCAAAACAGTCTTGTGTTTGCCAGTCACCAGCAGATTTTTCACAAATGTATGTTCTGGGTTTTATAACCACTACTGGATGTACATCAGGTAGCAAGTCCCCAATGAATTGTTTACAGGGTGAAGGGTTTGGGTTGAAATAGCAAATTTAAAAAACAAGCTAAATTGTCCCAGGTCAGATGTGTAGAGCTAAATACCACCTGGGTTCCAGTAGCCTCCATTTGACTTTTTTATTAACGGTGCCAGAGATGCTGCCCATAGATAAAACATGAATTGCACTGGATAGGGTACAGAGTGACCTTGAAAGTGGCTCTAAGGAGTCCCATGTTGCCCTCTTAGTCCTTAGGAGTTTTGGTACATGTTGCAGCCTGAGTGGACCTTTTTCCACACGTCGTGTGGCTCAAGATACTCAGTCACTCAGTCATTTAGTAATGATTTTAGCACGTGCCATAGAAAAGTACAATGAAATTACAATGAAAGTGATGGGTCGGTTTGGAAAGTCAGCTTGTTCCTTTTACCTTCAGGATAGCCTGCACTCCTTACTGCCATTTGACTATCTCCAGACTGTGCTGTCACAGGATGTAATTAAGTAGGCAGGGTTTAGAAGAATGGAGATTGGGATGCTCAGAATCATTTGTTAAAGTGAATATGACAAGCAGTGGTCTGGTTTGGGGGAAAAAATGAATTTTTGAGCAATAGAAAAAACCAAAGTCACTGCCATGGATTGTGAAAGGAAACAGACTCAGACTGAAATTAGATGAAAAGCTTGAAATTAGATGAGATCACAGTAGTTGGACACATAAATTCATGTATTTGTCCATACATACTAGATTCTAATATACCTTTTCACCACTATTTTTATCATGTTGTCTTGACTTATATACTGTAATAAAGACACATTACACAATGTAGGGGAATTGGGGAGAGATTTTAAATAATCCTCCTAATTTAAATGTGAAAACACACGGTTGTTTTTGGTTCCCTCCTGCCTGTCCCTATTACAGAAAAGTCTTTGTCTAGGATGGTGCCTTTACAGCCTGAGAAGTGCTTGGAGGGCTGGAATCAGTTGCCCCTTCACTGCAAAAATAAAAACCAGTGATTTTGTCCAGCTGTTTGCAAGTCTTTGGAATAGAATATTACCTATCTTATTGGTTTATATTCCTGTAATATTAGCTGTTTGAAAATGCAGATGAAACTGGTCTGTAGCGCTTCTGCTGGATAGAGGAAATGAGGAAACAGGGAAAGAGAGAGAAGAAGTGAATGTGATGGGAATTAAGGGCCTGCGAATTTAAGAGCTGAAGATTAAAAAATAAAATCGTTGACTGGTGCATTGGAAATCAGTTCCATTGGCTACCCTCCCACTGATTTCCTGTGGCTGCAGTGGAAAACTGGCGCTGCTGGACCAGGGAAATGTCTGTGCTGCCATGTTGGTGACATGGTTAAAAATCTAGTTTCGTCTTGGATATGTGTGATAATTTTGAGTATGTCCTAGACTTTTCTGTTTTATCTACAATACATATATCAATTAGAGCATATATCAATTCCTTGTCTGAACTTGTGGAGCATGAATACTGATTTATCAACATTTACTCAGAAAAATCAATAGACTCACCTTGCTATATACACACAGGCCAGTTTCTATGTGTCTGTGACTCTGTTTACATATATGCAATATATTTAAGTGTGTACTTATATGCAACTACAATAATTTAAGTGCAAAACTCACTTGCAAACTCACTTGTTAACATAGAAAGCCCAGCTACCACAGGTAATTTTTTAAATAATTTTTTTTTGCCTGTAGAGCTGAAATCTGTTCTGCTGAACGTCTTCAGTTTCTGAGATGTTTGAATGTGATATACCAGAAATGCAACCCATTATTGAGGCTTTCTTCTAAATAAAATGTCATGCATTACTATTGCACACAAGTCACTCGGTTGCCTTTAAATAGTGCCATCCCTAAGTGGAAAGGGAATATATTTTGAGTGTTTGCAGAATACCTTCAACCACAGGAACTGTGATTTGAAAATTGCTGTGCTGTGTTCTTACACAGCTTGCCTGCAGCTCAGGGAAACTCCAGCACCTTAAGAGAAAGTAACATCTGAGATAAACACAACAAGGTAATTCCCACCATATCAGAAGTAAAGGGAGGGAGCTCTTGGAGGGGGAAGGATTTAGGCTCTGGGGAGTCAGAAAAAATAGCAATGAAAGGAGTGTTCTGTCATGTTTATTTTCACTCTGTTGCTGAATCACAGGGACTTCTTAGCCATAATTCATAAGTTTTGTGCATGAAAACATGATGGGTTTTTTTTGAAATTTCATATTCACAAGGAATTTACTCTTGTGTTGCATCTTTTATATGTCTTTTTCTTTTTTCCGCTTGTATTGCTGTACTTACGGTGTGAAACCACAAGTGTCTTGTTTCTTAAAAGTTTATCAAAGATGTAGGATTTTTGCCATGGATCAGGTGCTTTAGGAGATGGATAGTGTCAGTGTGTAATTCAGAGCTTTGTTTTCCAGTTAAGTGCTGCCCTGAGCAGTATTCTAATCCAGATGAGGAGTCAAATTGAGTGCAAACACACCCTGCTCCTGAAACAAGAAAGTATTTAACTTCTTGGAAAGGACTTTGCCAGTGAAAATTTCTCATGTTTCAGAAAACTTCCCAATATCTCCTTCAGAGTCCAGGGGGGTGTGGGGTGAGAGGGGTTGTCTTTTCATAGAATCCCCTTTTTTCGAAAAGAGTAATTTCTTTGAACCCAAGTCAGTTTTCTCACCATCACTGTGTTGGCTATTCTGGCTCAATGATGATTTATGAAACTTAGTGTTACTTAGTTGACATGGAGAGAATAGGACAACTGCTACTAAACTGCTATTAGCTGGTAGCTAAACATCTCGGGGTGGACATGAGTGTTGGAACTTCAGTCCCAATATGTATAAATATTTAGTTATTTATAAACAGCAGAAGAAGGTTTTGGAGAAACAATTTGCTGGTCAGAGCACTTGTAGCCGGGTATAAGCATCTAAAGTTCATTCCCAAGGTCCAGACAGGCCAGAGTAGGAACCTGAACATCTGAATCTGTGCCTCCCTTATTGTGTAATCACAAGCTCCTACAACTGCATATTTAGTTTTAAAATTGCCTATGTTGGGGGTTAATCTGTCCTGTCTGTTATCTGAACCAGCCCATAAACAATGGCTAGTTAGTCAATATTCCATTACCGGTATAGGTAGATATGCTTTGCTTCTAATTAAACATTAATTGAACACTGTTGCTTGCCCCCTGCTCCCCCCGCAACAAATGGTGGACTTTCAAAGTTCATAATTGCTTTCACAAATGCTGCTCCTTTCCTTTGTAAAACTTAATGTAAGGCAGGAATCACAACTAAAGAATGGCTGTGCAATGCCTAAAGCAATCTGCATCATGTATAGATTTTGGTTGTTAATGGCAGTGTGTGTGGTCTGTATAGTTTTCCCTGCCCTTGTTTACTCTATTTTTTCAAAATAAGTAAAATTTAAGGAGAAGAGTTTATTAGCTCCTGCTGCTTTCCATGTATTTTAAGATATAATCTGTTGTTTGTGGCATTACAATAATCTCTATAGGCATTAAGTAATTGATGTCACAAGCACAGGATTATAACCACAGCTCTGCAATTTACATAGTAATACAACAAACTATGAAAAACCTGCATGGCAGTGTGTTACCAAAACAAACCCTTTAAAATGCTGAGTTAAATTGTGGAATGAGTAGGTCCCAAACCCTTGCTGTGTAAATACATTTAAATCAGGCACATAGCCACAACCACCTCTTTGTAAGTGCAACTACAAAGAGCTTTGATTCCAACCTGGATATGGGGCCAGACTATGGAGAAATGGGCCTGTTCTCTTCCTTTAGTTTGTGCAGGCCCAGAGCTTTTGTGGAAGAGCAGAACAAAGTAGAGACAAGGTTCTGGGTGTATCGTCCATTCTTTGCCCCCAGCCTTTACTGTGTCAAAAGTACTGGGCTTTGTGTATTGTACTCCATGTACTCACATGCTCAATTCAGGGTGCAGAGGACTAGAGCCCTGGATATCTGTGCATTCGTCTCAGCATTTCAGGCTTGGATTAACATGGAGGATAGAACCCTATGAAACTGGGAGGTCTGAGGTCAAGTTTGCCAGTTGGGTTCAATAAAGTAATTGGATTTGCTTGCCATATTTTGACTTGGTTTAAAAAGAAACTGTTGTTAGCTAATCAAAGATGTCCTCTCCCATCTGAGAAGACGTATGTGCATAGTATACATCATAAACCATAAAGTGCTACAAATCCACTTGTGTGGATTGTCTGTAAGGATGCTTGTTTACAAATGCAGGACAGAAAACTGAAGAGGCTTTCTGTCATCAGAAGTCTCATTGGCAAAGTTAAGGATCAGTTCATTCCAAAGCAGTTCATTCTTCCTCCCTTTCTGTCCAGAGATAAGATGGCCATTTTTTTTGTGACTGTAAATATTTTTAGTGAACTGGTGGGCTTTTATTTAGTTCCTAGTGGTTCACTAAGAATCTGGTTGCTACGTTTACGAGTGCTGTACATGTAAATAAGGCAACTTATAGATGAAGTACCAGTAGATGTCACTCAAGAATATGTGGACGAGACCGTGAATCCGTGCGACCAGTAAAGCTGAGTGTGCACGTTGCCAATGGCCTCGCTGCACAGCTCTCAGGGTGCTCAGCCTGCCATGGCTTTGGGCCGTATCTCCTGATTTTGGCAGTAACCTGATTACCCAGGC
The DNA here is from genome assembly GCA_013390025.1 of Pitta sordida. Classification (NCBI taxonomy): domain Eukaryota; kingdom Metazoa; phylum Chordata; class Aves; order Passeriformes; family Pittidae; genus Pitta; species Pitta sordida. The sequence goes on along the minus strand of WEKX01000346.1, from coordinate 137,653 downwards.
TTTGGGGCTGAGACCTGCTACTGCTGCCATAGGTACTACAGGTCTGTATATGTGCCCAGAGACACCCCACATGGCTTTCCTTAACCTTTGTTGCATTAGTGTTCTTTGTAAATAGCTTTTGAGCACAACAGGACTGTAATAACATTATGCATGAATCTTTTGTTCCTGAGGCAAATAGTTCAAAGGAGGAGAGATCTTACCTACCTGACCGACAATGTTTTGAGAAATTAAGGAGGTACCCCATATTTTTAGGAAAGAAATGCACAGGTGTCAGATATGAAGTAGAAGAATATGTGCACTAGAAGTATGAGCAAAGTAGCTTAATGGTTTGGCACTGTCTTTCAATATTTGGACTTGGCTTTGATTCTAAACCAGAATTGAGTTACCATATATTGCAGCAATCGAATGTCTGTAGAGGTCACTGTTAAAATGGTTTAAAATGCTCATTATAGTTCTTAGCATGAGCAATAACATATCCCAAGCCACTTTATAAATGTTCTTCCACACCTATATTATCAATAATTGATTCCACAGAGTAGGCTACAGCAGATGCAATTTGCTAAAATCCTAGTCAAGTGTCAACAAGCTGACTGGTTCATTTTGTCATTATACCAGGAAAATTTAGCAGCTAATCATAAAGGAAATACAAAATGTGAGATCTTGTTTCATTATATGAATAAAAGCCGGTGATTTCAGGATGGAAAGAAAAGATTATTTCTTAGCATAATGTGGTTTAAAAAAAAAAAAGCAGCAACATTAAATCATCAAATTATCTACTTTAACAGGATTTGAATTAATAACTTACTGAGATCATTACTTAAATTAAGAATTTCTCTTTGGAGGTAAGTCTTGCATTCTGAAGGTAGAAGGGTACAAATAGTGAAACTTGCATTTGAGGAACTCAGCAGATGTGAAATGCTCAATTTTTTCTAACACCTGTTTTTATCTAAGCCTTCATTAGAAAAATTTTCCACGTGTTGATTAGCCCTGAATATTTCTTAAACTGTCTAACAACAAACAACTAAAACAACATTTGTAGTCCTCTATCGCTAAAGTGTCTTTTTCATAAGAGAACAACAAACTGAGGTGCATGGCTTGTCATCCCTCAGGGAGCAGTGGGGAAGGATGGGACACAACCTCCCCTCTCTGCACCTTCTCCCTCCCCTCTGTCATAAATTCCTCCAGTGTAGAACCAAAAAAACTTGTGGTGGTGCTGGTGGCCAGCAGCCATGTTGTGCCATCCACACTGCGCCAATGTGTACAGTTGGCATCTCTTTGATCTTTTTCTGGACTTCTGAGTTCTTTCGTGCCATAATGTTAGAGGACAGCTTTCAAAAGCATTGACATCACAGAGTGTGGCAAGAATAAAGGCTGTACAAATGTGAAATTCACCCTTCAGTACATGCTCAGCTTTATTTTGTGATAAGATACACTGGTTTCAATTACTCTTATGTCAACACAGTTTATAGAAGAGAAACACTAGTTTAGAAGTCATAAGGAAAGACACTATTAGTGACAACTTGTGGCAAAGTTTTCACAAAAAAAAAAAAACAAAATCCTGCACTTGATTTCAATCTTAAACCCTTGGAATTGCACAGCAAATTGAAGGTGATAAGAGACAGATACCTGTTCAAACTACATTGAAATTAGAGAGAAGAGATCAATAGCAGAGACCGGGCTGGATAAAATACATTTTGGAAGACAAAGTCCTTGCTGTCTGGAGAAACCTCTACTGCTCCAGGGATGTGGGTGCCTGGGAAGATGAAGAAGCACCCAGAAGAGCAGCCTCATGGGTGCAATAGATCCCTGGATGGCTGCTGCCACCTCCTTCTCTTACCTGCACGGCTGGGTGTTGGGGGCTTGGAGATGACGTGCTGGGACAGAAGGCAGGGGTAAGAATATTTCTGGATCATGGCTGGAGGAGGAGTAGGAAGATGACTTTATAATTGCTTTTTTATCACTCTTTCTGACTATATTGACTTTATACTTGACACAGCTTTGGCTGGCAAGTGAGGCCCAGATACATTCAGAATTAGATATGACTAGGCTCATTCTTACATGAGAAGAAAATCATCGGTTGCTACAGAAACAGCTCCATATCAGTCTCGTGGGGCATCTTTGCATCTGGCTTTTTTTCCTTCTCTTTTGCTAATCTGTAGATAAGAGTCAGAGCAAGTGCAGCACATCCCACATCTATATAAAAGGTTGGAGGAACTCTGCAGAGAGCAAAGTGTGAAAGAACATCTCATAGATAAGCTAAACTTAAATGAATGAGTTAATTTACACTCCCCTTGCAATTTTTTTTCTAGTTTTGCAACTCTCACTAAGTTAATTGAGGTGAAAATTAAATGACACCAGTCAGCAAATATTTTAAAGACCACCAAAATCAAGGAAAAGAAAGGAGCTACTCAGAAAAGGAGTTACTAAGAAACAGTTCAGAAAAAAATCTGAGGGGTGAGGTAGAATCTATGTCGAGAAAATTACATCTTGCAATGGAATAATAATCCAGACTCACTTTCAGGCAAGTTGTTTAACTTGATAAATTAAGGAATTAGTTAAAAATAAGTGTGTATTATGGGTGAACAGGGACCATTCTGCACACTTCAGACCAGCTCACCAGCGACATTCCTCAACTGGTTTTCTAACATGTAATGAATTCTTGATGCTTAGTAGATTAATATTTATTGAGTGAATCAATGCTTAATTTATTAAAAAATTGCCTTCCTTGTATTTTAATATGATTTATTACTCATCAGTGCTTATTGCATTAATTAAAGATTGTGTTAATTTTGTGGAAGTGAACACGATCTGCTGCAGGTTTGCTGTGCTGTGCCTCTGGGTAGTGCCAAGGATGGAAAATGCTGGTATGAATCACCAGTGGCCTCTTCCTGCCCTTGGGATCTCCCATAGCCAGCCAAAGTAGAGAAGATAATGCTGCCCCTTAAGGGTAGGACAGGATTATAGCAGTAACAGAGATGATACAGAGAATATTTCTCTTTGCCTCTTACTAATTATGACTGATGCTGTGGAATTCATGTTAATGTTTCTCACGGAATACCTTTTCATCAACCTAGGTGAAACCCAGCCTTAGAGACACAGGAAACTGCCACCACTTTCCCAACCAGGGATGGTAGTCATTGCATTTCAGCGCTCAGTTTGTAAGAAATTCTTGGGACAGTAGGTTGCCTGAAGATTGGGATGGTCCCAAGTGTCTCGGCAGGGGCAGGTGTTTGAGAAGAGGAAAATTCCTCAAGGCAGAACAAAAAATGCCAGACATCTTGTGAGCTGAGTCTTTCAGGAAATCTGTCAAAACAGGGAGAGGGTGATCATGCTGGAGGGGGGGCACAGCTGCAATTTGCATCTTTCAGCACTGAAGAGAGAAGCAAATATATGAAGCCCCATAGCCATGATACTTCTGATGAAATTATTTTATTAATGGGTGTGACATTTGTAATGCCTCTCTCTTTAAATTCAAACACTGCTGTTTTTATAGCTCCTCATAAGTGAGTCTGTCTGTTTTCTAAAGAAATCCATCTAGTTACTAGGCTGCTTGCATCCAGCTGAGCCCTGGAAACAGCAGAGAGCTAGTCCCTGGGATCTGAGAGCAGGCTGGAATTTCCGGAAAGTGATTGGATCCATAATTAGGGTATTTTGCATGTTTAAATGCACAATTCTGGAATGCACTTTGCTGTTTGCTTCTCTCCAGGGCCAGGGTGAGTGTGCACAAACTTCCCTTGATGTGCTAAATCAGAGAAATCTCTTGAAGGTCCAGTGAAGGTCAGGGCAGAGAATTTTTTCCTCTCGTGGTCACCAGGCAGGCAGGAATCCTTGTGCTCCAGCCCTGAATGTTTGGGTGGAGCCAGTGCCAAGAACCTGGTGGCATTTCAAATCCCTCGCAGCAGCGAGGTGTTAGATGCAGAAGATCAGTGCTGCTCCACTTGAAGTCAGAGAAATAACCTGAGCTTAAAGTTCAACATATACACAAAGATTTCCTGCATCTGGAGTTAATTTGTTTTTTTCCAAGGTCAGCTTGAAGGCAGCATCCAAACTGGAAAAAGTTGCAAACAACATTTGACTTGTAATAATATAATTTTATTTCCCATTTTGTTTAACCTGTCTTATACGCTTTTGTTTTGCTAAAGTATCAAGTTAAGCTCTTTAGGTTTTTATTTAATGTTTCTTTTTACCCCAGTTAATAGACTCAAGTTAGGACTGGAGGCCAGCTGGGCTGCATGCCTTTCTCTTTATTCCAAACCTTTGCATTTTGTAACTTTCTTTGATGCAGGATATTTATATTCTGTATTTTTTTCCAAGCAGAGAAGCTTTCACAGAGTATAGGCTTTGGATATATGTTTTCTGCTCTAGCTGTTCATTAGATACAGAGCATTTGGAGTTCCAGTTGTGCAGAGAAATGTAAGCAAAGCTTTTGGCCCAGTGGGGGCTAAGCTCTGGCATTTCATAGCTTTGTACATATGAATCAGCATTAAGGCACAGGACCTATATAAAATTTAGCTCATTAGGAGATGTTTCATCTTATGGCTCCCACAGGAGAGGTGGATCCTTTGCTTACACACACTATTCCTTATTTTGCTTTAGTGCTCCCTAGGAAAGCAGGGGGGTGAGCAGCCCCCAGCAGAGCAGGGACAGCAGTAATTGTGCAGGTGACACAAAGCAGCAGCAGGGTGTTCTTCTCCCTTTTACCATTGCCCTGGCACACCAGGAAAAACGTTTGGCATACACTGGCCTTAGTATTTTATACTAAAGCCAATGCAATTGAGCAAGCTGCTAAGGTCATAGTCTGGATGACTTATCAGAGTTAAGAGAACAAGGAGTACCTCTGAAAAAAGACAGATAGGAATTTTGTCACAAATACTGTTTGTGTTGTACCAGAGTTAAGGTACCAGGAAGGTTTCAGAAAATGTGGGCGTTTTTAGCCTGACACCCGCATTGCAGGAGTTAACACCCAGTTGGCTTCCCAGCAGACCACGCTCACGGTTGGGCACGTAGCTAAAGTGAATTCGGTGGATGGCCAACTGTGTCCGTGCACTGGAGCTTTACTACGGAGAAATGATGGGTTTGGAAAGGAGTTTCATCAGTCATAATTTCCAAGGAAAAGCGTTCACAGTAGGGACTACCAAGTCAATGTTTCCTCCTCAAGGACTTTCAGCTGTCAGACAGGGAATACAGTGAGTGCAGTGATGAGAATTAGATTAGAAGAAGATCAATAGGGCTGACAATAAATGAAAGTAACACAGACATTATTGAGCAAATTAGGAGAGAGAAATTAAACTGGACAGTATAATCTTCAATACCAGCTAGACACACTAATGTTGGGCAAAGTTAGGAAGAAGGCAGTAAGTTAGAAAGTGCTGTGATGAAGAGGCAGTAACAGTCTGCGTGTGAGATGGGGAAAGCCCTGCTTGTGATGGAAAGTTCTCAGCCCACTGAAATGTGGAAAAAGATGTTAATGGTCCAGGGGCACATGGATTTAAGTGACCAGCTGCAGAGAGGTGACAGTGGGAAAGCCACCTAAGACTGGGGACATGGAGTACACAGCAGCACAGGCTACATGTTACAGGGTAAGGGAACCTCAGATGCACCCCACCATCACAAAGGCTTTGGTGGGATAGCTTGTTCCAGGCAAGAGGTTTTCCTAACCTTCTCCCACCATGGATTGATTTGCAGCCCTTCCAAAAACCATTCATCTGTGTAAACCTGATTATTTGCCATAATAACTCCCTGTATTTTGCTATCTGTTCAGACACCAAGTGATGAGCAAGTCTGGCAAGCTTTTGGGATGAGGGATATCCAGTGGCAATGAGATCCATGGGCTGACTGTGCTCAGCATGAAAAGAAGCTTTCCTTTTATCAGTCTTGAGTTTGTCTAGATCCTCTTACGTATCTTTGAAAGGTTCACCCCAAGGCAATATAATTGTGTTTGATCACATACAGGCATTGAGTCAGTGATTGGTATGAATAAAGAACTTAGAGTTGCTCGTCCTGGTTCCACGTCTTCTTCCCTGTGGAATCAGAAATCACTTTTATAAATATATCAGTCCATCTATGCTTCTAGCTATTCATTTCAAGTATATGTTCCAAAAAAGAAATAGTAACACTTTATAAGCGCAAATAAAAACACATTAGAAGGACTGAGCAAGGGGTTTTTCTTCCTCATAAAGTGAATGTGGATCCCTTCCAAAAGAGTTACTGTGAGCCATGTAACTTGTAATTAATTCTGCTATAAATGTCAAAACACTTACTTTGCAGGTCTAAGCTGACCCACTAAAATTAGTCCCCTTTTAACAATTCCTTTTATAATTTGTTTTTCAGCAGAAACGGCGGCTTGACCTGCTGACAATAACCAGCCCCGGTAAGTGAGCTCTGCCGCACGCCTCTCTTCTCTTTTCTTAAAGAGATGGTTGTCTAAATGTGTTTTTTTCCCCGTCTCTGACATGCAAAATGAAAAACACCGTTCCCCAGAAAATCTTTCACCTAATAACAAGTGACAGCTATATTGTGCTTGGCAAAGCCCCGGGCAGTTATCCGTTCACAGAGCTGCCTCTTCAGACCTTTACTCTATGAATTGGAGTGCTGATATTTCTTTAAGCCTCCTGGGGTTACAGTTAGCGGTATATCTGCAGGGCAGATGCCCTCAAATTCACAATGTGTGTTCAAGTATCACAGAAATGTAAGCTTGACTTTCCTTGGTGGCAAACATGAGCAGCTTGGGGAGTAAGGAGATGGTGGCCTTCTATGCATGTGGTGGGAGGCAAGAGGTCCAGAATCAGGGCTGAGAACCCCAAAGTGGGTCAGAAAATATTTAGGTGAAATTAAAATGCTTTGAACTATCTGCTTCATGGTGGCTTTTGTCATTTGCATATTGAGGAGATAAACCAAAATATGTTATACTGGGAAAGTGCTGGGCTCTTTGGTACAGGGAGTTCCGAAGGTCTCAACCTGTGGTTGAAAGGCAGGTTGGTTCAGTAGTGCTGCTCTGTGATCTCAGATATTAAGGCTGGGTGACTTTTAATATATTGCTATTTTTCTGGCTCACTTTGTTTCCATTAGCTGCTACAGTATTTTGCTGCCCACCACCTTCAGATGTACACCCTGCTCAAACAGTGCTGCATTTCGGTTAACTTTTTATGTTTTTCAGGTGTATGTACATATTAAGCTTTCAGATTGGCTTTAACTAGGACTAATGAGCTCTGGCTTTAACTGGGAATAATGTGTTACCAAAGTGAACAGGTGTTATAGGAAGTGAACAAAATGTGACACACATTTGCTTGGATAACAATTTTGCATCGATAATTGTTCTGACACTCTAAATGTAGATATAATCTGTGACATGGTTTCTCCTTCACTAACCTTGTTAAAATAATAAGAATTAAAATAAGGAGGAGGAACACTTTGTTGGGACAGATGTTGAGGCTATTGGCAATTGCATCACATTTTTGTATGTTCACTTTTCATGCAGTTTGCAATTATGTTAATGTATGCTCAGGGCACTTGCTGATAAAAGCAACAATACAGTGTGATACAGCCATTGTCACTGTTCTGACAGTAACGTCAAGGACAAACATGGCACATTTTTCATTTTCCATATCTTGAGCATTCTCTATTTCTAGAGGAAAGAGAAAAAAGATCTCTGAAGATCTTAATCATGACACAAACTCACATCTTGGATAAGGTCACCAAAGTCCAAAGGCACTTTTTCAAGAAGAGAGAAAGAGTGTTGGGGACCAGAATAACTTAATATGAGACTTTCATGTAAAAAAAACTTATGATACTTTCCTCATAATTTCCAGATGATTCACTGGAACAGTGAAAGGGTTGACTAGGTTGAGTTTGTGCATATATGTGGTCACAGTAAGGAGCTATAGCTTCAGATCTCTCAGTTTAACACGGCAGTCTACTAAATCAACACAGCAATTACTTGGAGGGGTCTTCAATAACTGAAGAGAAACATACTGCACTAAAAGGGGGGGAAAGCTTTCCATAATGCATTTTTTCTGGAATGCAAATTTTGCCCTTTGATATTTAACCAGAAATGTACAATAATGGGATACATGGGGAAAAAACATAATATTTGTTCCATGATTGCATGTGTCTATAGTTTTGCTTTCAATAAAGGCATTTTCAAAAGAAGCTTGTTCCTGGAACAGGCCAAACCTACTGAAGAGCCTAAAGCTGAGATTTTTCAAAGAGGCTGAAAAAGTTAGGCATTTAATTCCTAGTAGGATTGGAAAATGTCAGCCTGTGGATTAAAGGGCCTAGTTTCAGCCCTGCAAATATAAAAATAAAATAAAATAAATCATAGCCTTGGGGCTTTTATATGCCTTTGGAGACTGCTACTTTAAAATATTTCATTCTTTGAGCCCTAGCTCTAAGATCTGACATTGACAGTCTGCTTTTACAAAGTCGTGATATTGGTTATGATGGCTGAGATCAGCCATAATCAGTGTCATCCCTTAATTTACTGATTTAAATGAGGAACTGGGCTATTTAGTTGCACCTGTTAGTCCTTTGGGACCTGTTTCTGTTCTCCACCTTGCCGCAGGCAGGCAGCCTTTGCTTCTGGTGAAGGTCAATCAACCTTAGTTATACTGTGAAAGTTCTCTGTGTCTCACGAGCAGTATTGGCCACCAAAACCCTGTTGCTTAATTGTAAGAACAGACAAAGGACTTCAAAAGCAACGGTGACTTCTGTGATTTGCACCTCTGTCATGATGAATATCGGCTTTTTTCTTGTGTGTGTGTGAAATTCTTGAGTCAGTTTTTATACGTTTAGTCAGGAACTGATCCCTTGCAGGTTATTATGACAGCTCTTCTCCATGTGCCATTGAAACAATTTCCAAAAATTGATCAGCCAGTTAATGAGATTAATTACAAGGTAAAATAATGCCATTAATGTCAATTAAGGGGTGTTGAAACACAAGTACCAAAACATTCAGAACAGTGGTGCCTGTTTCTAGGTCCCTGAGCCTGCCCTCTGCCCATGCTGAACCCACACTGTGTGGACAGCCCACCTCTGCCCTTGCCTTGCTCCAAATGACTTCCAAAGCCCATGCAATGTGTCTGTGGCTTCGTGAAGCCTGGCTGAACAGTAGCTGGACATAAAAGCACATCTGTATGTTAAACTGGACAGGTATAGATCATTAATCTATAATCTGGACTGAGGGAAGTCTGGAAAAAAATGAAGGGGGCGGGGGGGAAAGGAAGAAATAACTGCAGCTCCAACTACACTGTTTGTATGCAACACGCAGGGCTGACCTCTGCCAGCACCCCTCAGAAAACAGCTATGGAAAGCTCCACATCGTGCCCAAACTAGAGGAAGTCTTTGCTTTCCTCTGGATCTCCAGAAACAGCCAGACACAAATGATGCATAAGCTGGGAATGAGCCAGTCTCCCTCGTGCTCAAATGTATTCCTTTGAAGTAACTGACACCCCTGTAAAATGTGGAGGAGAGTTCACTGCTTTGCCTTACTGCTGAGTAGCTGGAGGAATGTTAAGTTAAATTTATCAATGCTCTCACCACACTCCTTTCTTCTTGCCCCTTGACATGTGCGGTACAATTAGACTGCAGCGCCTGTACAGTTCAGGGTGCCAGAGTCAGAGCTGATGTGCGCAGTGGGGTGGGGAAAAGATGTTAAAAATTCATGGGGAGCTGGCAGGGACGTGCTGGCGGGGAGTGGGACATAATGAGATTTAAGTTTTGGTAATTTATATTTTCTTTAAACTTAGTTTTTCCTCTGAATTTGAGCCAAAACATTTCCTTAATGCCGTTCTAGTTATCTTTGGGGTTTAGGAGCAAAGCCTCAGGTGGTTTAATTTGGCTTTGTTGCACAAAGAAGATGAAGATCTGCCCTTAAGTTTCTACGTGATTATGTTCTGGTAGCACTTTGAACATGCACATACAATCACATCACATTTTGTGGTACCCGCTCAATAGTTGCAAATAAGATATCCCTGTTTCCATAGCTTTTCCATGGAGACAAAGCTTTTTGCATCTCTTGTGTTTATGATAATAATACAGCTTTCCAATTTCTCCTCTCAGTAAGGTAAGCTCCTCTCCCACTGAAGTATTTTTTAATTATTGATACCATAAATGGAAGTGTGTTGGAAACTATTGGCTTTGAAAATAGCTAACATGTGATATTATCCAAGAACCATCAGGAAAATTCTTTTGAAATTCTCTTTGATTCAGCCATCCTCAGGGCTTTATCCTTCTCTGCCAGTCTCTCTACTGCCAATTTAAAATAACATTCTCTTGAAATCAGTGCAATGTCAGGAGAAATTCATCAACACCGTAGGTGCATGTTTCCCAGATGTATATAAACCTACTACATTTGGCAGCAGTAAATTGATTGCATTTAAAAAACCTGGGGTAGTTGAATATTCTGTAGTGCCCAGCTTGGCTACAGCATGGAATGTAAAGCAATTTTTTTTTTTACTCTCTTTCAGCTCTGTTTTAGGTGAAATAAAGTAGGCATTGACTCCATAATTCCTGCCCTGTGATTTACTCAGATCTTCCTAATGTGTAAACCTCGTCAAGAGGTTTACATGCAGGGACAGAATAAGATATTCCTAATCTCTGTTGAGATTTGAAAAGAAATGTTAATGACTCGTGTATGCTTCCTCCTAATATTCAAGCTCTTGCGCTTTTAGACAGAGGGAAAAAAGCTTGATTTTAAAAGTATTTATCAGTCTGATCTATGTGGTGAAATATTCTCCGCCCTTTAATATCATCAGTGCTGCATGCTCTAAAAATGTCTCCATTTCATTAATTTGTGATATACTGCTACCCTGAATTCTTTTAAGGTGGCTTTAGCTTCTGCCATACATATTTTACTGCTTTAAATTATAGATATAGGACTGTTGCCTAGTTAATTTCCTCTGGTTAGGAAAATATATTTCTGCTCTCCTGGCATTGCATAAAGTGATATGTGGGATTTGCTATATTTTTTAGCTGATTAAGTTTTGCATTTCTACGTATTACTGCTTATGAGACCTCAAGTTAAACTACGTGAAGGAAGGAGAAGTTTTATAGTATATTTCAAAGTTTCATTTAACTATAAATTCCACCACTAAGCCCCTCTACAAGACTTTTCCATTACCTTCTTGGATAGTCTGGCTATCAACTTCTTTCTAATTGAAGCATGAAAATAATATGAACTCAAAGTCATGAAGCTATAAGACAGGTATTAGTAGAACGGATACTTACTAATAAATGTGACAGAAAGTTGCTTGCTGCTAAAACTCAGGCACTTTTTTTTTTGGTAGCCCTTATTAATTAATAGTACATCGATTTTGGTCTAATTATATGTCAAAGGATAGCGTTGGAATTTTTAAATAGCCTAACATAACTACTGTTCATGTTTATTAGTGAAGCTTCACAGGTTATTTTACTTGGAAAGGTGGTGGAGAAAAGAAAATATTTATAATTCCAGTAATAATTGGGTCTTTTAATGCTCAGTGATAGCTAAGGGTGTAATTATTTCCCACATCACTAAAACACTGGGGGTTAATCCGTTCATTTGGCCATGATAATGGAAGATAACTGGGGCAGACACATCCTGATTGCAAGCCAATAGACCCTAAATGGTTTATCTGAACCCACAGTACAAGAATTTCCCTACCTTACAAATAAAATACAACTGCTGGACTCAGCTGTGCTGTCTCTCTTAGCCGAACCATAAAGCAACAAGAAGAAGTTTGTTCCAGACTTCATAAAACTTCAGCAAGACGATGTACTAACAGGGAACAGAGCGAAAACATGGACTTTTTTTTTCTTTCTTTTTTTACTGCCATTAGGTTGGCTTCAGCCGTCCTGAGGCTCATTAGGAAATTTTGCTATTTCTAATTTCTCATCTTTACTGTATCTTAAGAGCTGTAAGAGTTTCCATTGGCTGTGATAAGGACTAGTAATATTGTTGCTTGTAATTACTCATTCATGCAGATCATTAACTTCCAAATTCTTACTTATACCTCTCCATTTGCCAAAATAATAACTGCAGAGGTGCCTCCTACTCACTGAACAGTGTTGCTGTTCCCACTGCTTTTTCCCTTCACTCACATATCCCAAGAGAGTAAGTTCTCCGTGATCTTTCTGCCTCTCCCCTGCACTATCTACATCTGTCTCCCCAAACATCACCCACATCCGTCTCAAATATCACAGTTTTGAGTTCTATTGAAATGACACTTTTTTCATGCAGTAATGAAACCAGATTTTGTTCCCCATTTAGTTGAAAAATATTTACTTTTAGTAAGGCTGTTTCATCCCCACCTTTGCATTTTAAAAAATGACCTTTTTTTTGGATACATGTAGAATAAGTGATATTTGCAAAGTCAAAATAAGACTGCAGAGAAGATATTCTAAAGGCTAATCCATTACTTTTGAAGAAAAATATCAAGCTTTTCCACAATCCCTTATTATTATTCTGGGTCGCCATGGTGTTTCCATGCACCTTGGCATGTCCCTTTAATTGGATCCTTACATAGGGAGGTCCGGCATGGTTGCATTGAAAGCTGACATTTCTAACTAACTGACCTTTTCAGGCCCAGTGACACTCCTATAATGATTATCCTCTAGCATTGTTTGGACACAATACCACATACTTCACGGCACATAAAGAATATGTTCTTTGAGAACTATTCAAAATGCCCAATCTCAAGTTAGCAAAATGAGAAAATTGGGTGCAAACATTCATCAGAGTGTTATTGTGCAGGTATCGATTTGAATGCCCTTTCATTTCTCTGGGAAAAAGTGTTGTATTATAGAGCTCTAAATTAACTTCTGTTCTGGTTTTTTTTTCCCCCAGTAAGTATAAAAAGGTCAAATTCATTCATAAGGCTGAATAGATTTGCAGGATATAAGCAATAAGATAGCAATCAACCTTCAAATAACCTTTAAAGAGACAGTATCTTTTCTTATGAACAGTAATTGATCTGCTCATTAAGTCCCTGTGTACTCGTTGGGGCTCACCTAGGCAAAAATGCGTGAGACCTGTGACGAAAGGACGCCAGCTACAGCAAAGCAGGAATAAATCCTCACTTGGAAATATAAATATTTTACAGGTTGTGAGGGGCGTAAAGTTGATGGGAGGATTGATATTGCAGTGTGAATTCCTTGAGTTGACTGTATAAGGATGAGCGAAAAAGACTTAGGAAAGACCTGGAAGTGTGAATTTGGTATTTGTGAGGACAACAATCATAGCGAGTTCATACATGCCAGAAACCTGGATACATCTTCGACTTCCCTTTTCAATTTAGTGGGGAATGTGGGAGGGTGATCACTGCCTTTTACCTCTGGTCGGTGTATGTATAGATGAGTGTATGTATAGGGGAACCTGTGTTACACATAGGGCTTGCCTCCACAAATGCTTCTTCTGTTTAAATTAGTCAGGTTGTCAAAGAACATCTTTCTTTGCGCTCTGAGGGCTCTGAGGATGTGTGTGGGGGTTAATCATCTCTGCCTACACGCACATAAAACCTGTGTCCAGGCTGTAGCAGAGCTGATTCCCCAAGTGCAGCTTCCTGTCACCTTCACACGGTCCTGGGCTGTGGCTGTGAGCTCCTCCAGTGTAAAAGCAGGAGCTGCTGATGGGCTGCTGGAAATTTCTCCAAGGAAGCAGTATTTTAGCTGGAGACCTGCTTAAAGAGCTGGGATTGTCAATTTAAGATAGCAATCGGAAGATTAGTGTTCTGGCCATGTCCATATCTCATTTCTGCATGTAAATCCACGTTATTTTCTTAGTATTATTCTTATGAATTGCACATGCACTGAGCACTATCTGTGCATAATTGATTACAATGAGTTGTCTTGGTTTTTATCTTTGATCAGAATTTTCAGAAGCACGAAGTATCCCAGGTGATGAGGCTTTTTATGCTGTAAATGTTTGCACACGATGCTTTCTGTTTTACTTCACAATGTGCATCTCACTCATTTTGAGGGAGTGAAAATGAGCGATTCTGTACACAGGTATATTGTGCTCCTTCTCTTTTTACATCAGCTCGGGGAAAACTTAAAATAGTAACCTTGTTCTCATTAAAAAACTCTTTGTTTCTTGAGTATCAGATGTTTTTAGAAAGAAAGGGAAGCATTCTTTTGTAATAGATTTTTAGTTTTCAAGGTCACCTGTATGGAAACAGCCTTTTCAATGTGGGATATTGGGGGTTTTTTGCTTAGTGACCTGAACAAGACTTCGTGAAAATCAGTCTATTAAATATCTAGAAGACAGCAGAGGATTGTATTGACACTACAAAACAGAACACAGTACAGAAATGCATGAGCCAGCAGTGACCTGAACTTCAGAGCTGTGCTGCTCACTGCGACTCACCAGTGTGGGTCCAGATTGCCAACAAGCCCCATGATCTGGGTGCTATGGCAGAGCCAGATCAGCCCTGGATCCTTTTCTTCACTGGCTTTAGGGTGCTGTCATTCCAGTGCTGTTGAATTGCACCTGGACCTGAATCTGATCTTGTGACCTTTTTTTTTTTTTAAACCTAGCCAGGCACACGTTTCTATTTTAGCAGCATCCATGTATTCCACTCCACATGGGTGTCATCAAGCTGCCCCTCAATAGTTGGCAACGTGAGCAGACAAAGCAAAGGCCAATGGACAGGAAACACTGAAAGAGAACATAAAAAATAAAATACGATTTTCATAGGACTACAGTTTATTTTTGAGAAGCTGCCCACTACAATCTTTGTTGCCTTCTAGACTCCCGTGCCTCTTTGCTGCCCCTCTCCTTCAGACTCTGATGTAACAGAAAATGGCAAAACAGTGATGATTATAAAGCTATGAGTGAGGAAGAGGGAGCTGGAGCTGCACAAAGGACTTTTTCTTAGCTCATTTGTTTCTAAGAATTGCCAGGAGGCTCATTTTTTTGGTATGCAGAACATTTTCTGTTAAAGCACTCAGCCAAGGTCACAGGGAAACCCACAAGAAAGGATAACCCAGAGCCTCTATTATTATTTTGAGGTTGAACAAAGGAACTTTTAGTAGAGATTTGAATAGGGAAGGTGTAGTGGTTTTGTGAATTCAGACTGCAAGTACAGCATAAGCCATAATGGAAAACTGAGCACAGAGCTCAGTGCAGTATTGGAGGGAGTTATTTGAGATGCTGCTAAATGAGATAATGTGAGTACTGTTAGGCGGGAGTATCACTGCAGTGTCCTTAAAAAGCAGGTTAAAGGAAGGTGAAATACTGTTTTAACACCATGGTCTGCTCCTGACGTTGCAGCTGGCTGTGGTGTCTGCACAAGACCCTGCCCTGGACCACACAGATGCTGTGAGTGCCAGGACAGGGAGTGCTGCCAGAGGAGCAGGGCAGGGGAGGGGAAGGGGCACACGGCAGTGAGGAATAAGGTCTGCAGTGAGGCCTGAGGAGGACAACATAAACCAGAAAGTTGTATTTGCTGGGCCACACAAATGAAAATGAAGAAAAATGTGTTCAAAATACCTAGGAGATAGCAGGAGATTGTATTATTCGTGGTGCTTTATTATATTACCTGCCCTGTTACACAGCTTCATCCCTTGTCCTTATCCTCTGTGGACTACCAGAAAGAAGGAAGGATTATCTGTAGAGGCTCTGATTTTCCTGTCTATCCTTCGGGGAGCCTCAGCAAAATTCTGCTGTGCTACTGCCATCCCCCGTACTGAACCTGCCTCCCAACTGTTCCTCTCAGGGATTGTGAGGGTGTAGGTTCTGTGGCTGGATGAAAAAGGAATCTTCTCTTAGACTTCCTGCATGTTTGCTCTGGGATCTGATCCAGAGAACTGAAGTTGTAGCTAACTTGGGCCAAGCCCCTAATTGTTGTCAAAGGCTGGACAACCCTGACAGCAAGAGGAACTGCATTAGAATGTGATCCTGACCTGAACCTCTTCATTCCAATGGGTGGGCTTGAGTTTTGCTATGCAAGCACTCAAATAGCTTTGTGTATACTAGAAAACTTTGCCAAATAGTCTAGTCTGGTTAACTGGGGCAGCTGCTTTGGGCTCTGGGTTGGACAACAAGCAGCAGCACAGCCAAGCAAGGTGTTCCCACCCCTCTGCCCCCGCTCCGTCACAGGAAGCCACCTCTGCCACAGCGTTGGCTTTCACGCCGAATGTGTGGCCATCTGTGGCATCTCAACAAACACCTCTGGAAGCAGGAGCCATGGTGCCATGTGTGTTTGTGCCCAACACAAATAGAGGTGCTATATAACAGTGCTGCTGCTAATAAATATAACCCGTATAGATGTCAGGTGGCGCTGGGAATGTGTTCTCCCCACAAACCGCGCGACTCTGCCGCGGTGTTCAGGAATTAACTGCAGGAGTATTACTCTCTTAAGGCTTTGTGTTATGGTTCTGTTTTCTTCACCTTTAACCCCACAATGGATTATGACCATACTTTCTCTTATAACTAAATGCTCTTCTGTCCTTTGACAAAACAGATTTGTGTCTTTTCATAGCTTTCTGTAGAGGGCTAATAATACATGGGAAAGCTTTACTGCCCACAGGAGACTTTGCCTGGCCGTAATAATAAGAAATGCTGTTGAAAAGTCATGATCAATGTTAATTCGGTTATTTTTCATTTTCTCTTTTTTATAATGAAATCTTCTACTTTGTGCATTTTATCCAGTGCTACCCCATGAATTGCTCATTGGAGAGAGGGGTCATTGGTTATAAAAATGAGTTCTTGTTGTTTGTCCTCATATGAAAATAACTGCAATATTTTAAAATGATGAATTTAAGGGAGAAGAAAAAGTGGAATCTGGGATGTACAAAAGATGTAAATATTGTTTTCCAGGTTTTATGGTTCCCAGATGCCTCCTCTAATTGCATAGCTAACCCTGAGTTTATTAAGTTATTTTCCAGAGTCAAACTCATTTGTAAACATGTCAGAATAAAAACTAAATTTAAAAAACAAAACCTTTGGATTAGAATTCTGGAGTGATAAACAAACTAATTTAGAATGTATTTGCATGTAATTTACATGTGCCAAAATAGGATTGCATGTGGTTTGTAAATACAGGTCTTGAATCTATTTAACATTACAGAATAGCACAGAAGAAATTAATTGTAGCTTTAAAAAAAAGGTTAAAATAATAAAAACATGGCTTAAAATGGTCCATGTTTGAATGTGATTCAATGTGCAGAAACTGGTGAGGAGAGATAAGCACGCAGAGGAGGCTGTAAATTCTAGCAGCAGCATCTGTAGTAGTTAGAATACTATGTTTTATAGCAATTCCTCACCTCCCCCCACAGACATTACTATGGCATGCAGTATATTTATTATTCACTTTCTGCAAGAGATGTTTTCCTAGCCGGAGCCTTAAAAATAAGGTCTATTTCCTTTCTCTGAATATTCACATATTCGAAGATGATGCTGTCAGCCTCCGTTTGATGTATCTTGGCCAGTTTGGCCTGTACACTTTGACTCCAGGTAACAATTTGTAGTTTTCTGGATTATTACAGTGGTCCCAAAGGATCCATCATCAGGGAAATCCTCCCCTTTCCTCGGTGCAGTCTCCATCTGGAGAAGACCTGCTGGTCACTGGAGCCTGTGAGTCTTCCAGCCTGAGCAGTCAAGGCAGCTGTAGAGAGGGAGGAAAAGGTCACGCAAGCCAGTGAGCAGTGATGGGATTTGTGGAGTGATGCTGAGGGGAGGGGACACTGAGGGAGGAACAGGCTTGGACCAATGACCACGTGGAGCTGGCAAAGGTCTTGTCAGCAGTATCACAGGTTCTCGGGGTGCAAGAAGATTCATGTGCTGGGTATTTCCTTTGTTGCAGCTGTTGGAAGGGAGCTCTGACTGAATCTTCCATGATTTTTCCACCCAAAATACAACATCACAGAATCATGGAAAGGTTTACATTGGAAGGGATGTTAAAAATCATCTAGTTCCAACCCCCTGCCACACACAGGTATGGCACCTGCTAACTAGATCGGGTCGCTCAGGACCCCATATATATCAAGAGTAAGGGTGGAGGATATAATACCATCTATGTCTGCTGTTTGCAAAATATGATGGATAGAGGGGGATATCATCTGTGGAGATTTGAGGCAGAAGTGACACCAGCCATGATTGTTAGCAGGTCTTGTTTTGGCTACTCAGCTTCTGCTCTTGCTGTCAATGCTGAAATATATTTGTATCCTGGCCCTTGGGATTAAAGCAGCCATGGTTTATAGGGAAAATAAAATGCTCTTTGGATAGAAATGTAAGGACTGAATTTAGTAGTACTGAAATGCACTGTTGGAGTTATGGGGGAAAAAATGCTTTATTTACTATTTTAAAAAAATGTAATGCATGTTTTCAGGCTTGTCTTCAAATACCCCAGAATATCCTTCTCTATATTCACAGCTGAGCATCCCAGAGTTTAAAAGTAGCAGCAAAGTGGTCCTGAAATCCTTGCTGTAACAGGGTCTATAAACTCATCAATGTTCAATCTCACTTTTCAGACTTTGCTGAGAGTAAGTAGAGATGGAAGGATTTTCCCTCTGAAGCCTGTGATATTTTTTTCCTACACTGGCTTAATTTCATGTGTTTTTTTTTTTAATTTTTAGACAAAGGAGGGGGGGGGGAAAGAAAAGAGAGTGGAGTGTAATGGAAGGAAGCAGACTTCTTGGGATAGGGGCAGAATTTTGTGGTGTATTTGCTACTCAGCACTTTGTTTAAGAACCATGGAAGAATAATACCAAGGAGGACCAGATGTCAGGAAACTTTCCATACATTTTCCAGGTCATAATATGTAGTTCTGTTTCAATGTGCAGATGAATGTTTCTAAATATTTTTCTTGTACTGCCTATCATTTCATCTCTAGAAGAAATTAATTGTAGCTTTAAGAAAAGGGGTTTATTTCCCTCTTGGCTGTGAGCCATTTTGTATATCTGCTTTAAATGTTAATTATTAATTAGGATATAATCTATTTAAATCTCTTTAGCTGTCCATTTCTTCCAAAGAAGATAGCTAGATGAAACAAGAAACACACATCATTATGTGGATGATAAATTAGCCTCTTATCCCAGGAGAAGACAGTTTCTCAGCACCAAGGTTGAGAGATATCAGGGGCTGGAGTGGAGGAGCCTCCCAGGTCCTGTCCACTTGGTGCTTCACACAGAGGGAGGATACCAAGATGGATTTTATGATAAAATTATTGGTAGTAGAGGAGCATCATCTCTGAAACTTCCATTTTACCAGAATTATTGTTGCTGGTGAATGAACTTGGCAGGAGTTTGGTGGGAACTTGAGTGTTTTTAGCTTGCATTTGAAAATGAGGAGTTAGAAAAAAAAATAGCAGGTAATATTTTAAAGAAAAAAAATCTAACAAGTAATAAAAAGGTTTCCTATTTATCCCAAATGAAGCACATCCCTTACATGAGTAACAGTGAAGCTGCAGCACTAGTATGTCTTGTAAAGTCTTTTGACTGAATTTGGTATTTTGGGGTTATGCATTTTTATTCAAATTAATGGCTTCTTGACAGAAAATATGTCATGGCCACCTTTACCAACTGAGTCCTGAAAATGTGAGGTTGGCAATTAGCATCAATGACCAGCTGTGAAAACAGGAATTTCCTTCATTTCTTCTAATTGTATTTTTGTTCAAATATTTACGTATTTTATCTCTTATTTATTGCAAACTTTATTATCAACAGCAAAGGAGACACTTTGGATTAAAATTTTGTATATTTGTGTATTTAGGTCTTTCTTTATTTGCCAAGTTAAATGCAAAACAACCCTTGTTTATATGAACACTATCTATATGGACTTATCTATATGAACAGTTGAAAAGCTGGGCATTAGATTGCACAGCTCATCAGTGCAGCTTCAAACCTCACCCAGCAAACAGTGGAATGACTTTGGAAATCTGCAGCGTGTTCCTGAAACTTTAAACGATCCCATTGTGTTGCCAGATGCAGTTTAGTGGTTCACAGATCAGTGGCTCTTAAAGCCAGAACATTTTCTCCTGTATTTTAGCTGCATTCATTGTTCATAGATGATCAGTTCCAGAAAGAAACACTGTGTCCATGCTATTACCTTCAAAAAATTCCCTCACTGGAGCACAGATGTAGAGCCCAGTGCAGATGCTGCAGAGACCAGTTACAAATATACTTGTGGTGCTGACAATAATATGGCTTTTTTTTATTACTAATTTTTTTATTGTAACCAAAACTGTCTTGTGCTGTTGCTCTCTCTGGCCATTGGAGATAGAACGAGAGGTCATGGTATTAAGCTCCAACAAGGGAGGTTTAGACTTGACATTAAGAAAAAGTTTTTCACTGAAAGAGTGACCTGCCATTGGAATGCGTTGCCCATGGAGGTGGTTGAATCACCATCCCTGGAGTTGTTTAAGGGTAGACTGAATGAGGTGTTGAGGGCTGTGATATAAATGTTATAGCTGTTAAGTTTTAGTTGGATTATAGGTTGGACTTGATGATCTTCAAGGTCTTTTTCAACCTTATCAACACTGTGATACTGTTGTGACATTGCTAAGAAAGACAGAGAAGACAGACAGGACTGGACTTTTGTTCAGTCCAGGACCTGGGCAGGCAGCTCAGGCAGATGGTCCATTTAGATTCCAGACTCTGAATACTATTGCATATTCCTGATTTCCTTAAAATGTAGCTGGCAAGGGTGATGTTCAGTTGTGACAGACTTACCTTGGACAATGAAATCCAGAAAGCAAATCACTCACTGCTCACAGGATTATATTTCATTATATAAAAGCTAGGAACTCCTTAAGATAAATGGATGCAGTGCCCCAAATTTCTCTGTATTGACTGAGGGGCGTTTACCCCTCAGGAGTGACAAATTAGAGTGACTGCAACTGTCTACTCAGAGCACAAAAGCAGCCAAAAATCCAGAGTGTTTGAGAATATCAGAGAAACCAATGAACAAATTAGATGTGAGAATGCACTACTCACAAAATAGGTGGTAGAGGTATCAGAGGTACTCTGAAAAACAATGAGGATGATCAGTAAAATGATTTCATCTGAAAAGAAATCAAGTAGAACTGAGATTCTTTTCTGTAAGATCTGCCACTCGTGCAAATGGAGCTTGAACTGAGTTTCTAAAGTTCATGGGTGGTTTTTTTTTTTCCATAGTTAAAAATGCTGTAGCCACTGCTGCATAACTATATTTTGAACCATATAATGATGGATAAATACAGTAATGAATAAAAGTTACTAGTGGCCTAAGGACCATAACAAGTTTATATTCAGTAAAGGTGAAGAGAAAGTGATTGCATCCTGTGCTATGGTTTTCTTGAGAAGGACTAAATTCCCAGAGCTATAGAAATTTCTTAGGGAATATTTGAGCAGAAAATATTTTTCTGTTCTTTTTCTGTGGTATTTTGTTGTTTGGTGGTTTTTTATATTTTTTTAAGAAAATGTATTAATTGTATATCTCCAAAGGCACATCCCTTGACATGAAAGAAAACAAATTTAGCTAAAAATCCGTTCTGGTTCAGTGATACAATGAAGAAAACATTTAAAATTATTAACAAATGTTTAGCCCTAATGGGAATCAGGGACATAAATAGCTTTCAAGTACTAATAG
>WEKX01000346.1:69209-112804 GCA_013390025.1 Pitta sordida | reverse complement strand
ATTTTTCAGAGTGTTTAAAAAAAAAAAAAGTCATATGTAAGCAGTGTAATAACAGCCTTGACAGGAATCAAAACAATCTGCAGTATTTGTTTTATTTCTCATCAGCCACTACTTATGTCACTGCAACAAGAAGTGAAAAGTACCAAAATGTTCATTCCTCTTTGCTCCATGCAACTAAAATATCTGAAAACATTTACTTTGAACATGCAAAGAAATTCTGGAGTGGAGACAATTGAGATAAATAGTCGGATCTAATCCCAACTCCTGTTGCTCAAGATGTGTTTAGCTTAGCAAGTTGTATGGACTGACAGAAGTGGATTTTTGGAGCAGAACATTTGGCACTGAAGACATGGTCATACCTATTCTATGCATTCCTGAGATTTTCGTATCAATCAGCTCTAGTCTGCTCCTGTGGCTCCAAGTGCCTGTTGGTGGTTGGAGCACTTGGAGCACATCTTCTAATTTCATTTCATCCAAGGGGAATCCATTTTGTGTGCTCCAGGATTGCTCTGCGATGTGAACCAAAGCATGAGAAGTGCAGATACTCAGGAGAATGGCTTCAAAACTTGAAATGCTTTGGATGTCATATAGAGAAAAGAAATGTTTCATTAACTTAATAGTTGTCAAACATTGTTTCTCCCAAATACTTTTTATCTCAGGGCACCAACAAAAAGCACTCAAATTGAGTTGGTTTTGGTATTGTTTAATTTAGTGAGAGAAAACCCACTGTTAACAAAGTAAAATAACAGCTGTTACTGTAATCCATCATGTGGAAAGGCAAGCATCTAATTTGTATTTTGAACAATATTTAGTATTTACCATCTTTATCACTGGAAGGTTGGACTTCTGCACTTGATAAACAAAATTATGTTGATAGTCACATGTGAAACCATTCAGAAATGCTATCAATACTTCTGTTAATGAAATGTGTGCTCATGTTCTCAAAGTATATTTTACCATTTTAAAAGGGTCAATAGTAATGAGAGTGGACAAATATGAGAATTACAAGCTCACTGGCTTCTAGGAATCCACATATGGCTACCCTGTAATTTGGCTGCAAGCCTTGAAAGTTGCATGCAATATTTAAGGCTTCAACCTGCCATGAGATCTCTTGGTGTATAAGTGGGTATTCTGCAGTATCTGCTTAGGCTGCATCTCATGTGTGGTAATAACCTGTTGTGGGTGGATCCATGAGCATCTAGATGCAGTCTCCCCTCTTAAGACTGGCAAAACAAGATTCTAAGCATTTTTTTTTCAGTTTTCTGATTTGAATTGATATTGCACTTTTATATGCTGTATTTTCTATAGCCTAGGAGGAAAACCATGAAAAATTGTCACATTTTGTGCATCAGGGCTTGATACACAGTGCGTCCCAGCACACTACAGCACTCCATTGCCAAATGCATTTTTCTTCTTGGGAAACAATTGACATGGATTGGTGCTGGAAATGAGGCAGTAGTTTTGCTGTTACCAGTCTGTTCCTCTGATCATAATGCTTTGGTTTTGAGGAACTCGCACTAATCAATTGATCTCACTTCAAGGAGGATTTGATAAGTAATGTTGATACTATCTTTTATGGATTTTTTGGGTTCTTCTATGTGAATTATTTTTAGAGGTTTCTCTTTTATGAAACCCATTTTTCTCTTTTCCCCTTGACCTTGTTTGACTTCTTGCTGAACAGTATAGAGGTACTGCAATGGAGGAAACAGTCAAAAATTTGTCCAAGGAGTGGATTGCATACAATGAAAAGTGGAGGCTTTTTATTCTGTGTTATTCATTCATCTGTTTAGTCTTGATTCCCTAAATGGTCTGTAAGGAGAGAATCTAGTTGATAGAAGCCTGAAGTAAAGCCAAATGAGAGATTGATTTACCCCAGAAACACTACTCTCTTTAGCAGATTTGTTTGTATGACTTCTCACTTGGTAGCAGTCATTTGCTAGTTTGTATAAACAAGGTCCAACTTCCAGGGTTACTCTTTGTTTGCATGAGGGCTCTAGACTTTGACATACTAGATATCAGCTCTTAGAGTGTGAAGACCTTATTCAATGACACTCCAAAGTCACTATCCTCTGAAAAAGCTGGTACATTAAAAATGTCTGAGAACATTTCTTCAGTTTCATCACAGCATTGGTCTTTTCTTCTCAGTGGCAGACTTGAAAAATTTGACAGGGTAACCTAACACTTCTAGCACGGTGTGAGAAGAAAGATGCTCCTATGCATAAGAAATAGAAATAACATTACATAAACTGTACTTCTCCATAATTCTTTTGGGGTCCGGGTTATTCTTTGAATTTTAATGGAGAGTATACTGAATACTGACAAACAATTAAATTATGGCTAGCTTTGTAATGTGTTTTCTAGGCTCTGCTTGTAAAATGTGCTTCTGTTTCTTCTCTTATTTTTGAATGGACTTGCAGAGAACCAGATAGACCAGAAATTTCCAGGAGTGGAGTTTGGTGTGTTCATGCCCAGAACAGACACAGTGAGTCCTTGGCAGGCCAAGATCTATCACATTATGCCTCCACTCCTCTCCTGAAGGAGAAAAGCTGGAGAAGGAGGAGGGCAATCCAGTCTTTGTGCCCATTCAGCCCCGGGCCTTTTCCCCCAGCAAGGGTGTTAATGAGAGTCAATTGTGACATCCAGAAACAGGACTGGTGTCACAAATGCTGCTTGCTGAACTATTCTGCCAGCAAACAGCCCCTGGATGGACATGACTTTCATTCACCACCAGCCTGGGCCCTGGTGTAATGGCAGACCCAAAGGTATAAGTTTTCTAATTTATTGCTAGTCCCTGTGGACTCTGCACCCCTCCCATATTCCTTTGTTTTAGAAGAAATACTGGAAGGCTGCAGTTCAAGTGCTTCGTTTTCCGGTTTTAGTCCTTTCCCTCCCTGTAAGCAGATTGCTCTGTAAGTACTTCGATATTGATGAGGATATTTTCACAAAGGCATCTGAGGCTTCTGTTTTTCAGGGATCAAAGGAAAGAATAATCTGGATTTTTACAAATGGAGACATGACAACAATGATGTTATATCTTCAGTGAATTGCAGAGTTAATGTGCTTCATCTGTTTTAGAGGCTATTCTAATATTAATGTGCTTTTATGCCTTCAAAAAAGTCCATGACCTAAATGCAAATAGGAAATACAGTATGATTTTACCATTTCGTAATGGTGGATGGATTTTCATTTCCGAGTATAGCTTCACTCGTGTCCATTTTTTTTCTCTTTACTGTTTTCTGCAATCTCTGGCATTATCATTTCAATCCATTGGTTCTTTGGCTCTGGGATCACCAGATACTAAGGTCTCATTTGTACTCATCTCCACCTGTTTGAATGGCAATCAGAGGCCCCAGCTGCCAAGCTCTGCAATATTTTGCTCAGCTAAGGACTGTTGCTGGCATCAATGCAGATGTCATTTAGTTATGCTGGCAGCTTTCACACTACCACTGGGCCTGCTATAGGTGCAGACACAAGTGTTTTGGTCATTTATTTCTTTTACATAGTCTAAAAACATATTAAAAATATGCCCAGGCAAGTTGTTTCTTCATCCAAATTTCCTTTATTAAAAAGGCATGCCATTCTCAAGGTGGAGGCATGCAATCACACTCTTCACTTGGCATCACGTTCTCGTGCTGGCGGAGATGTTTGTGCTGCCCTTGACATTCCTCCTCTGTGTTTTTCTCTATCACTCTTGGGGTGGCTTTGGCAGCTCCACTGGACAGATGCAAAGCTCTCTCCTCTTTTCCAGCAGAGGCATGTGAGGTCTGTGTAAAAAGCTTTCTGGCAGAGACTGCATTTTGCCTGGCTCTGCTTTGCTTCCCCAAGATTTTCTCTTCATCCTCTAGATGTGCTATCTCCTGACCCACAAACAGGCATGAGGAATTCAGCAGCACAGAGTGGGTGTTTGGAGAGAAAGCAGCTTACCTCAGGCACACAAAGAGCCCTATTAGTGCCCTGTCTGCTCCATTTCTGATGTATAAATAGTTACTTTGACATTTAATGAATTTGTCATCTTCTATCTTGGAAGCACAGCAGTACCATGCACCCCTTTAGAATAAGCGGTTCTCTTAGCAGGAAGATTAATAATGCCTTCCTGCAAGTACAGGTTTCCTGATCTTTAATAAGTAGTGAGCTCATACTACAAATTTTCCGCTGATGAAGACATTTTAATAGTCTCTCTCTCCTTGAATGGTCTGTCTGTTTTCATTAAAAGTGAAGGAAACTCTGATTTTGCAGGCTGCTACCCTTTGTCTAGTAGCTTGAAATTGTTCAACAGGTCCAAGAGTTACTGTAAGCATGCATACTCCAGGCAAAACAAAAAATAATAGTAGAGACAGTTTTCCTTGATCTGTCAAAATAGACGGGACAAATTCAACTAGGATTGTTATTGCTGACCTCTGCTGACATGATGTTGCCCTGGAACATTTGTGCTGGCAAAGAGCAGTAGCCTAATTTCTCTCCAATGTTAATTATTGTTAAATATTCCTTTTGTTAACAAATAATAAAAGTTCACCATTGGAAGATTTTGACCAAGTGTGTGAATTTGGCAGCCTAATACTTTATTTTGGGATATTTTAGTTCAATAACTGGGAAGAGTTCTGTCTTCGGTCACAGTGTCTGTAGGACAGAATAGTGAAATGTTACACTTCCACTGGAATTCAGGACTTAAAAGTTCATATATAGGGACATACCCTAGAGGCAAAGGAGATAACACTGGCCATCAGGTGACATTGCCTGATGTGGGGAGAGCATTTGGAAAAGTGGGGAATATTCTGCAAGGCTGATGGTTGTTTCTCTTTTGAGCATGAGAAAGACGTGATGGCTGTTCTCTTCTGTCTGTAAAATGACTTGCTGTTTTGACACTTGGGATTTGGGTTGTTGGAAATCTTTTCATGTTAAAGTTGGTTATTCGTGAATGCTAATGGTGGTAATATTAGCAGTATACTTTCAACTTGTCACTTCATAATCTCAGTCTTTATGTAAGTATCAGGGTTTTTTCATCTCTACGATTATCAGGCAGAGATACATGACTCCTACAATGTCATTTAGTGCCACACTTAGGAACAGGCTGTTGGAGTCATGGTCTCTGTCCTGGATCTCTACCCAGCGAACTGTGCCACAGAAGCATGTTTCTGCTCTTTGCACTTCCATTTTTCTAATAATTTTTGCTCCACTGTACCCAGTGCGTGTTTGTAGTTGCAGACCATAAGATGCCCAGCACACGAGAATTCAAGTGTCACTACATTAAATGAAAGGCAAAACCTTAACTCTAAATAAATAGTCCGTACACAACACCCTCTGCTTTACCCAGAGATCTGTTGCTCATGCTGAACTTTTCATGAGAAACTGATCTTTCCAAAGGCGATTCCTGAGGGAATCACTGCTGCTGTCACAGAAGAGCCAGATCCAGGATGCCTTTCCTAAGGATGCTGGCCGTGAAGATGTCCATGTTCTGATGGACCGTTAGGTGGAGCACTGTATCCAGAGTGTCCAGAGGCCTTCACCGGTAGCATCAAACCACTGAGGACACTGGGCACTTGGGATGGTTGATCAAGGAACATTTCATTTAGGTCAGTAGTTTTACCCTAAATAAAGATTGTGAGAAAATCGAGCCGTTGTGTTTGATGTTCTGAGGTCGCTGCGTTGCGAGATCACCAAGGACTTCACAGTTAATAACCAGCACTTTAGTTTGCACCTGGAATGAGACTGACAGTCAGCAGGAGCCCAAGAGCAGGTGCAATATGCTCTTGTCCATTTACTCATCCTCTGTGGCAGTCAGCCACCTCCTGCACCAGCTGAAGCTGCCAGATGTCCTTTGGGTCAGTCCCACATCACATGCATTGCAGCAGTCAAGAGTTTTACTTGCTGTTTGCTTTTCTTGACTGTTCCTGCCAGGGTCACTATCTGAGCCTGTCACAAAAAATTCTCCCAGTATAATTCTGCATGCCTCCTGGGGAATGCCCTTGGGATAAAGGGGACTGGTTTTGAGGTTGAAGTCTTCTATGACATGCTGAATTTTAAGTTTTCTCCATCTGATGAGATAGCACATTATCTATCATTGATGTCTTTTTACATTATTATCATTACTGAATCATTTGCTCATCCTGCATTTTATCCACAGGAACAGTAAATGTCCCTTTATCAAGAAGGGCATTTCCCTTAAGTGCCTCCAAAATTATATGTTGCATTCCGTAATTATTCACTTTTTATCTGCCTTTTTGTCTTAAACACCAAACTCAGTTGTGCTCCATTTCAAGCTGCAGAGGCAGAACTCACAGTACATTATTGTCATTGAGTTCAGGCATTTTCACTAATGGCAGCAGTGAGCTCAAGTAACATTTCGGCCCCAG
Source organism: Pitta sordida (assembly GCA_013390025.1). Lineage (NCBI taxonomy): Eukaryota > Metazoa > Chordata > Aves > Passeriformes > Pittidae > Pitta > Pitta sordida. Next base: position 106,454 of record WEKX01000346.1, on the reverse strand, counting down.
CTCACTGTACGTGTGGGTTATCATTTTTGAGATGACCTCAGTTTGTGGTGTTTGCCTGCTTCATGAGACAGTGCAGAACATCGAACGTGTCTTCATAAACATCATAAATTTTTATTTACAGTTCTAATTGAGGTACATGTTTAAATGTTTTGTGGGTAGGAAGCAGTATTGATCACTGGTTGACATTTTTAAGAAAAACTACTACCGCAAATTGAAAGGTCTCCTTAGACCAAGCAAATTGGAATAGTGTCTGTTTATAAGAAATAAAGGAAAGAATGGAGATTATTGGATTACCGATTTAATATTAATATTTTATGGAGTTCGCATTATTTTTCCAGAGTAATCCTGCAGATCTTGTTTTCTAACAAATTTCCGTGTTTATTCTGTTTTTAAAATCGTTACTGAAAGGGTAGAGTTAAGGTTGTCGTGCGTGCTTTATCATGTGCCTGTGTAATTCTCTATTATTGCTTGTGTTTGGGGTGAAGTTTTGTTTGAGATTTGTTGTTTGGTTGGTTTGTTGGTTTTTTTAATCACTTGGAGGTTTTTTGTTGTGGTGGTGGGGTTTTAATAGCTATGAAGATTCTTGCAGAATTTGTTTGCTTGCCCTCAAACTCTCAAACTCTACTGTTTTTTTCCTCTATGATAATATGAAGTGTTTGTTCTGATGGCAACTATGCCCCATTTCCCATAGTCTCACGTTTAAAATGTATCTGACTTGAGTGTATTTGTTTGTCCTTTAATAATATGCACATCCCCTGTGTGCCAATGCTGCTGTTTCCCTGATGGTAACCAAGAGTGCTGCGAATCCTCATTCACCAATCCTTCTCTTCTCTTAAATGTCATAGCTGTCAGCAAAGGAGTGATGTAAAAAATATTGGAACAACATTTTCGAGATTGTTCTGTGATCTGCTGCTACTTTCTCTTACACAGAAAGCGATGGGAATCATTCAGCAGGGACAGCTTAGAAAATGATAGCAGCTGAGTAAATCTGACTTGTGGAACTAAATATCATGGATCAAATGGGCTTGTGCCAAACTTTCCCACTGGATTTAATGTAAGACTCTGACCCTCGCAGTATTACAAAAGTGGGTCAAATTTTCTGTGCTTGTACAGTAGGTCTTTTGACATTTCGCCAATGCCAGTATGCACTATCAAAGGTTTTATCATCAGCTGCCAAAGAGATAACTACAAGTTTTGAATTCCAATAAAGGGTGTAATTGAATGCCCTGTGTCTCAAGAAAATAACAGGGGGGAATGGATCACAGTGCATGTTGCACCTCTGTGTTGCCATGAGGAAGTTTGGCGTTGAGGCTCAGCTGGGATCTGGATGGCAAAGGTGAAAATGTTGTAGAGGAGAGAATTTCATTCTTGTGCACTGTGACACATTTCAGTGCCTCTCTCAGACCTCTGTACCACTGGTCTGGGGCCATTCTGTTGTGTCCAGGACGGGCAAGTGGGCTGTGCTGGAAATATGGTATGTGGTTTAAAAGGGAGATTTTATTCTCTGTTTTCTCACCCTAATTACTAGAGGCCTAGTCCTGATACTGACCATTTGCCTCTTAAGCTCTGAATTTTAATACAGAGATTTTGTGATCCTTCTCTTTCTTTCCTTTTTGTTGGTTGTGTGCAGTCCCCAGCCCTAAAGAGCCAATGCCCATTTTCCTCAAAGTAGTTGTGGTTCTCTACACCACAGCCCCTCTTGTGAGGTACAGCTGGTGAAACTTGTCTTGCTGCAGTCTAGCTTCCATCTGATTATGAGCCCGTAGTTTTCCAGCTTTTTCATCTTGTCTACTTAGCTCTGTCACAGAGGTTACACAAATTTGAGGACCTGGAGTTCTCAGCACAGTCACTTTTCCCCCTGCCCGTATTAGTGTCATGACAGCTTGTCATCACAGAGGTATTTATAGTGTTGTGAACTGCTTCACAGCCTCAGGTAGGGGATAGGAGAACTGAGAGCGCAGGATAAACCAGTGTTGGATGTCCATCATCCACAGCAGATCTCAGTTCATCCAAGGCAACAGTGGAGCGATGCCAGAGGTACAGGGCAGCTTAATGGTGTGACAGCCAATGTTGCAATTGTAGATGCTTGACTTTTTTCCAAAATGAAACAAAATCGAGTCTTCTAAAATGGCGATAATCCTCCTTATATTACCAGGGTGATACTGGAGGGGATCATTTGTCTTTGAGTGTGCTGTGTAACATCAGACTGGTTGCACGCCAGATCCAGCCTCCCTTGCAGTTCTTATAACTCTTAATTCTGGCAGCACAGAAGTTAATAGTTTAGGAAAATTTTGCTTTTTTAATAATTAAGTCTGTAGAAGGTAGAAATCAACAGTAGAGTGCGTTTTCCCAGCAGAGACCGTAAATTAATTAGGAGCAATTTGCTGTCAGAAACAATTTCCATAATTTTAAGTAAAAAAGCAGAAAACTCATTTTTATCCTGAAGTGATTTAACTCCTGTGAAGATGAATTATGTGAAATTGCGATTTACCTGCTCCTGGCTTCTGGTACCCAGAACAAGGTGGATGACAAATCAGGTGGTGGTTATTGCTGCTGGGGCAGAATTTCTGAGAGTGATGCCCTCTCTCCCTGCCTTTCAGATCTTGACCTTTTCATAACAGAATTGCCTTTGACACTTGCAAATTCCTGTCAGGAGATAATGAACAAATTGCAGTGCTAATCGAACACAGGCCTTTCCCAGGCTTTTCCCTGATAGTTACGCACCAAAGGTCACAGTCTAACTAATGAGGGCTTTGGGTGATGCCTACACAATATGCAGGCTTTTCTGAAAGGCCAGAATTTATGGGTGCCGCTTGGGGACAATTCAGCTATCACAAGCATCTTACAAGTATGGGAAGGGACGATCCATCCATCACTAAGGCCCCATTATTGGACTTAAACATTCAGCCTAATATGCATAATTGCCAGACCTTGGGCTCCTCAAAAAGGCCTCAGTGTCATTATGATAGATCCTCCTCCCTGTTTACCAGGAAGAATGAACAGGAGATGGTCCATTGTGGCATTTAGTATTTCAGCCTATCAGAAATTTAGGGTGATTTGCAGACCAAGTCACTGGGATGCTGATTTAAATGGAGGGAACATTTGCAGAATCATAAATTTGTCCAGTGAAGTCTATTATATGGATACCTTTCTGCAGCTGATAAGCATTAAAAAATTTACTGCTTCACACTTGCGTTTTCTCCCCCTTTTTTTTTTTTGTGGCCTTTTCAGGTGTGAATATATTTATTAGTCCTTTCATTCTTTGCTGATTTACAATTAAAGCAGTCTGACCTCTAGCTGCCAAAGGTTTCACCAAAATACATTTTAGAACCTGTGCCTTCCAGCAGATAAAATCTGCTGTATCATTAGTTCTTGCTTTAAGGTGGCATGTGCACTTGATTACAACTATTCCAAAATATGTAGGAATTATAGGGTAGAGATGAAAAGGCACTGGAAGATAAATTAGGGTACTACCCTGAAAATCTGCAAGTTTACTGCAGAATATTGAGCAGGCCTGGAGCACGTTAGTGCAGGAATGCTGCTCAGCCACGTCCTCAGGTTGCTGGCTCCAGGTGGAACTCTACGCAGTGGTATTTGGGCTGGTCTCCACCCGTTTCCATCACACACAGCTTGATGCTGTTCCCTCTCACACGGCGGTGTGTTGGATTGCCTCGTGCAGACCCACAGCTGCTGCGTTTCACTGGTGGGTGAAGCGATCACTCCACAGAGTTGATCTATCAGTTTGGCTCACACTCTGGGATTCTGTGGGATGTAAGGTGCAACATAAATGGATTCTGTATAAATATTTTTGAGTTCTAGAAATACAGGCTACAGAAAAAGCTCGATTCAGAAGTGACAGTGGAATCAGAATCTACATTTCACACTACAGCGACTGTGCGATACAGTCTGCATAGCTCTACCCAGCATTACTGTGCCCTTCCAGATCTTCAAAAGATGATGAGATGTAAGGTTTGTTAGTCTGTGTATTCTTGTTCTTTCATATTTACTTCCCCCCCCCATTAAATGATTGTCTTGAAACTACCTACTGATAGACTCAACCTCCCCAACCAGATGAGAATTTCTGTTTCAGCTTTGCCATTCTTGCTAAATGTCTGGGTAGCTTATAGAACTGCTGAAAGGTATTGAAGACACCCTCTCCTGGTCATCCACTGAATGCACTAATTTATTTTTAAATGAGCTTGCAAGTCCTATTTGTGTTATGTGTGTGTTTATTTAAGCAAACACTGGGAAATTAGTGCTCATGCGAACTCAGAGTCTGAGACAGTGGTATGAGACACCTCTTTCAAATTAGTCTCATCATGTGCATCAAATGCCAGGTCCAGGTAAATTGTGCTGGGTATCATAAGCTTGGACACACTGGTCCATGCAGTGAGAAGCATCTTGTGTAACAGCATTTGCACATTGCCACCAAGACCAAAATCTGAATGACTGCAGGATCTGTCTGTCCTTAAAGCTTTGTTTTGGCTTGGGATTTTTTGCCAGTCAGGTGTCTCCTCCCCAAGTAAAGCCTGCAGCCATTGCTCTTCCTGCTCACAGTGTCAGCATCTGAAAGACCAGATGGGAGATTTGTTGAATGACGAGCACGTCTAAGTTGCAGCAGGAGGTATAAGAAAAAAATCACAGATATTTTTGCACTTTGCTTCACATCTTTTTTGTGGAACCTTGCACTTTTGAGGAAAATTGCCTGCCATGAGCTGTACAGCCCATTTCAAAGCACACAGTCAGCTCTTTCCCATATAATATCCAGCATAAATGTTCAGAATTCCCATTGTGTGTTCAACTTGCCCTGAGACAGAAATAATCAACTGCTATTTTGGCAAGGTGTACACTGGCCAGGGCATGAACTTGTTTGGAAATAAATATATAAATCCAACACGAAGTCAGGAAGAATCTGTGCATCTGTCACACACAGCATGGGTGCATTAGGTATGACAGAACTTCTCCAGGAATATATACACTTTCAGAATAAAAATACACAGTGTTGGGCACATAACCCAATCTTATGGGATCCTCTGCTCCTCAAAATCACGAAAAAAAGAAGATAATTTATCAGGAAAATCTCTCTCATCTGCATCTATCCTCCCCTCCAAGGTCTTCCTTTCAGTCTGCAAAGTGTATGTTCTACACCAGAGCTGTTATTAACTACTTTTGGATTTAATCTCAATTTCCACTTACAGAATTGGTTGAACTACTAGATTAGTAGGTGTCCTAGGATTAAAAGGCTGTTCACTTTTTGTCGGAATTAGGTCAGGATATGGAAAGCTCCTTGTGGTCCAGACCTGTTCTCTGCAAATTGCTGTTTCCTCATCCTTGTCATACTCCTGCTCCTGGCTGCACCCCCAGGCTTTGCTGGGATGCTCTTCCTTAAATTGCCTGCAACACATCTGAGCTACACCTGCTAATCCCAAATGCCTCCCTAACCGGTAAACACAGACTCCTATATTTATTCCATATGATCAATGGTGTCTTTGTGTGAGATGTTTTGGTATGTCCTGATCTGGATATCGTCTTGGCATAATGTTCCTGCAGCCTTTCAGTAAACAACCATCGAAGTGTTTCAGAAGAAAGTTTTAGCAGGTTTGTTAGGGCACAGTCCCCAGCCTACTGATAAACATTTGGGGTAAATAATTGCTAAAACTCCTCATTGGCAGGCAATCCTATGCCTAGATAATAACAAACCTCTTGTGTTCACAGTTATTAATTCTCTTTCTGGAACGTTGAGGGTTTGTTGGGGGGGTGTTTGTTGGTTGGTTGGTTGGTTGGTTGGTTTCCTTCTACATAAATCTTGTTTGCTATTAAGCAATTGAAAACATTGTTGCTATGGGATGGGAGACAGCTTCACACCTCAGGCCACTAGGAACACACTGATCTCTTGGTGCAGAGCAAATGTGTGAACTCTCACAACCTGAACGTGTTAAACTTTATCAGATGGACTCTCCAGTAACCTCTTGGAGACGTGCTGCTATCCATTATAACACCAATAATTTCCATCTCATTTTTCAAGTGGTTGCTCCGGTGGGATTTGAGCAATAGGGCCCTCTGATGGTTCCACCTGACTTTGCTTTGAAATACCAGGTGGGTATTGGCTTTTGTGTATAATAATGTTAAATATAATGTTTCCTTAGCCTTGTCATGAAATTAAGATAATTCCCAAACTGGGAAGATCATTGCAACTGGCACCTTTGTGGCTGAGAAGAAACTTAGTGAAGGCAAATCCTACATTTAGCAGTGTCCTATATATTAAATATTTTCCAAAAGACTGTAGCTAGGGGAACAAATAATCCAAGTAAATGAGTAAAATTCCTTGTGTTGTTTGGGAGGAGGAGATACTGTTTGGCTTGGCTCCAAGAAAGTGCTTAAAAGCATGTTAAACTTTAATGAGGTAAATAGTCTCATCTCTGTGGTGCAGAACATTTAGGCTTAATTTTAGGCACATGCTTAAATTCTTTGCCAAATTGGGGGTCTAAAAAAGAGATATGCGTTTGCATTTGAGAAGCAGGGATGATATCACATGACTTCTATATTTAATCACGACTACTGAAGGCAGCTGGGATTTTGAATACGGAATACTTAAAGCAAACTGTTCTTGATCAATCCATAGAGAAATACTCAGAGGGAGAAAAAATATATACAGTAAATTTGAATAATGAACAGTTTTGAGGAAATTGCAATCTGCTTGCAGACATTTGGAGAGCAGAAAAGAAGCTAAATTTGTTGAGTAAGTTACTTGCTGTGATCTATTCTCTGGGCTCTAATTAGAGAGAAGTGAGCAGTAAGGGAACCCAGAAAATAAGACTGCTGTGGACTGAAGTGCCCATAGAGAAGACTTTAAGTTGAAAGGGGTATTTTTAAGTGAATTATTTTTCCCCAAGTATTCTTTAAATAGGAGGGGAAACTGTATAAACAAACAGCTTTGATGCTTGACAAATGTGACAGAAAACATTTGTGTTTTCTTTGGAATTCAAATCTTAAAGTTTACTATAGGAGCTAACTGTGTCAGTTAGCAGATAACAGCATGTTGTGGTTTATTACAATATCACAGGTTCACAGGTTATTCTGATTTGGAAGGGACCCACAGGATCATCTAGTCCAACTCGCAAGCGAACACCCACCCAGGGATCATATCAATAGATTACATGTATTTTCATTGGCTACTTCAGCTCAGACTTGCTTGTTAGTAGCATTTAGGTCAAAATGTAGCACATCCTTTGTCTTTGGAAAACTTTCGTGACTGAGATCTGTTGTGAAATACATCAACTGTCGCTGTTGTTTGTTCCAAACAAAGCTTCCTGACATCAGATGCAGGGTCATACCTGGAAACTTTAAAATTGCCCTTTTTACTTTTAAAAACGCCCCTTACTTTGTAGGAGGTCCACAGTGGCAGTCTCTCCACACAACAAAACTTACTCTTTGTAGTAACAGGAAAACTCATTTGTGGAGGGCAGAACTTTCTCAGGCTGGTGGTAGAAAAAAATCCGTAGGAAGACAAAACTATCACATATCTGTCTGCTCCAAGCTCAGGTCATACTTCTTTAACCTTATTTACTTCAGGAAAAAATATAGACAGTGTATATTTGTAAAAAAACCCCAAACCAATCACGCTGCCAAATAATTAAGAGAGTAAATGGAACCTCTTCTATCACCAGTACTGTGGGGGTTGGAACTTGATGGTCATTAAGGTCTTTTCCATTCTGTGATTCTTTGATTAGCAACTCACTGTAAGCCATGAAACATCAACTCTTGGATTCAATTTGTCATGTACGGTGTACTATGGAGGAGAGTTAGGAGTTCCTGCTTTGAAAATTGGATGTGATCATAGTCCCAAGCTACTTCAGACTTTTAAAAAAATAACAAAAAGAATTATTATGTTTTTGATCTTTCTTGTGCATTTGAAATGTATGTGGTGGGCTATCTGACTGCTTTTTAGTTGTTTCCATATCTGCTTTTAAATATAACTTTCAAAATTATCATCTGCCTGGAATTAACAGATTTACTCCAGATTTTTCACAAGCAGAACTGGGACAATTTAGTTCAATAGTTTTCTGTTAGTCAGCTTCCAGCAGAGGAGCTTGAACAGTCTTAGGCAGTGAATGGCAGCACCTCATTCCTTCCTATTTTCTTTCTCTACCAATGACATTCTTGTTCATGCCACTCAGATCCATGTTTTTTCCCCTTGATTTCATTCATTCTATTGTAGCCTTGCAGGATTGTTCTCAGGGTAGAACAGCTTGTTGAAAGCTGTTTATAATAACAATTACACCTACTCCAATCACTAAAGTGTAATCTTTATCTTAATCAAAAAAAAAAAAAAGAGAGGAGGGCAGAAGAAAAAATATACATCACAAACTACTGCAAAGTTCTGCTTGAGTTATTTTTCAATTACAGCAGGTGAAGCAGAATGAAATTGTTACAGCCATTTATTGATTGTGCTACTATCCATTAAGGTACAACAGAAGAAGTCCATCATATTGTGTAACAACTTAACTATTTAAAATAACAAAGGCTTCCTATTGTTTCCCTTTTTGCCATTATCCTGACAAATACATTCTACTTCCATGCTGGAAATCAAATTCAGGAATCATAATGAAGAAATTCTGTATTCAAGGTGACATTATTTCTTCCCCTAGCTATTGAAATTCTTCAGCTTTTTCGTTGAAAAATAACTGAAGCAGAACAAAGCTAATGAAATATATTAATTATATTAATGATATTTTACTGGAAGGGCTGTTTCCCAAAGAAAGCATATATAACTGTAAGGAGAGATTCTATCAGTGGGTAGACGATTAACAGGTAATACTGTCACAGTCACAATTTCGGCTGCTATGAACTATTCTGCCTTCTGACTGGAAAACCCTTTGAAGTTTTATGACGAAGAGCAAACTTTATCATTTCTTCTAAGGTGAGTGGATGGTCTGCAGAGGAAGAGGGCAGTGGAACTGTGCAGTGGATCGCAGATGTAGTGAGTGACATTATAGCAGGTGGATATTGATGTGCTCTTGACCCAGCAGCAAAGAGCTGAATAAACCGGCTGTTAAAGTGAAGCTTGTAGGCGATCCTAATGACTGGATTCCAACACCCAGATACAATAAATAATGACATAATTGCAACTAAAGGCAGTAGTTGATATCTAGTCTACCCTAAGTCTGATGAGGAACCACACAGTTTTGAGCTGGCTGCTAAAACTTCCCTGTAAACTGTGTGTATGGGGTGTGTGTGTTCAATCATCATCTCTGCATCTTATTGGCAGCCTAATTGGGAAAGGTTTTCTGGGCTTGTTTGGGATTGTGGTAAAAATGGAACCGCCCAGAGAGGGGAAGTTTTCTCCACATGCCAAAGAGAAATCCAGGCCCCAGCAATTCCAATCGGTGCTGCTTAGGGCGAGGAATGGGAGAGGTGGGAGAGCAGGGATATGCACAGTGTCACTTCTCCTTGTAGGCTCTAGCAGTGTTTGCTGCATAGGATCGAACCACAGATGTGGGGTTTTAACTTTGTTTCATGTTTATTTCCATGACTTCTTGCTTTCACCCACAAACCAGCTTAAATGTCCTACCTGTAAGAAAAACAAAATCTTAGGAAAATGAAGATGACAGATAAGATCCCTATTCTACCTCCACCAATGCTAGTAAAGAAATTATCAGGACAGGAGCCAGAGTCCTTTTCTCCATATTATTGACCCTGTCTTAACCTTGTTGCCACTTTGCTTCCTATTTTCACTTGTCAGATCATTCTTCACTAGCACTGATAATCTTGTGGTGTTGCAACAACTGCTAACATGAAATATCCATTGCCTATTGCTGTAACCACAGTCTCTGTCTGGACCTATTCACTGCACATAAGCTTCAAGTTTTTTGTAGCTGCCTTCAAGTAAATTAAATTTTCTATTTTGAATGCCCATTTAAGAAAAAGTGAGGCTGGCATTCAGTCTAAAGCATGGCCTTCTTGTACAATTATTTCTGTCCTAAAATCCCTCATGGCCCATTTTCGGGGGTTTAATCATTGTGAAGTTTTGTTGCCAATTCCTGAATGCTGCCCCACTGTCACTGTGGGTTTGTGCTCTTGCACCTCTCGGATATCTTTCATTTGACTTGTACAGTAAATACCTGTCAGACCTCCGGCGTTGTTTCACCAACAAACCCCTTGATCTCCAGAATTGATGCTGAAATGCTCAATATGAATGCCAGTTGTGTGTGTCAGTGTGCTTTAGGATCGGTGTGAGCAATGAGGAATTTTGTAGGGGAATGCTCCTGCCTTTGTGCAGTTTGGTCAAGGATGCCCTGAAAAATAAAGGAGCTGCACATCAGGACTGGGTTTACATCCTCTACCCTTTGTTCTTTCAGATCTCTGGGGTATTTCCTTTTTGAACATATAAAGATGTTGAAAAATAAATAGAAACCACCTTAAAGCATTACAGTGCACATACACATTATTTCTTAATATACCTCTAGAGATGTCAGGCAAAAGGGCACCCATGCAGCCATCTCTGAGAGCAGTTTGGGTCTCCCACAAGTGCAGTGTCACTGGCTGCTGTACAAGTCCTGCTGAGTTACCTGGTGAAGCAACAGGCCAGAGATCTCCTTGTTTCACTGAACTCGCAGGTACCACGAGAGCGTGTTGTGTGATTGCACATCAGGGGTTAATTTTCTTCTCCAAGGACATTTGGGAGTGTGTTCAGGCAGCACACAGAGTGAAGGCTGGGAATCAAAGCAAGCAGGCTATCTCCTCCCACAGATCTCGCAGCAAAATATAGGAGCTGAACGATGCAACATGTGCATAAAAGCTTGATAATGTTTTTAAAACATATCACTTGAAATATGTTAACGCATATGTTCCTTCATTTAGAACTCTTTCATAATACATAATTTGGCCCTTTCGCTTTACACCCCAGCTCATTATGGCTCATATGCAAAGAGAAACATTCTCAAAATTTTCTCCTGGTCTTTCCCCAACACCAGCATGACCTTTCTTTCCCACCTTGTGAAGTCCTTTTTGTCTTCTTGACATCTCACTTTCCAGCTCTTTCTATGTCATTTCCAGTCTGGTGGCAGTTTATCCCACCAGTGTTTCGAGCTGCAAGGCTGCCTGAGGGAGGATTCAGCTTGCTCTCATTTCAAAAGTTTAAAGGTTTCCCACAGTTCAGATCTGTCCAATTGTCTGTCTGTGAATAATTGGCTCTTTTTAAGCACCAGGTTAGGGAAGGGGTGTTAATTATTTGAGTCAAGATTACATAGACAGAATTCCATTGTGACAGACATTGTGAAACAGGCAATTTTCATGTTAGTTTTACAAAAACGTTTAAATTCAGGTAAGAGCATACATGCACACAAGCCATATGTGGAGACCAGTCTCATTTCTCAGTCCTGGCAAGATAATAAACCAGTAGGTAGAATGGCATTTTCATTTAAATAGTAAAGGAGAAGCAGACATGTCATTGCTCAGAAATTCCTTGGATAAGGCGAGGTAATGCTTTTCATGCCATATTTTCATTAAATAAAATATGTCCTTTACACAGCCCTGTAACTTGGCCTTGAGCACACCTCCAGGGGGAATTACCTTTGCTTCCCAAGAATCACACACTGCGGGCTGCCACCAAGGCCTTCGTGTGGGCACACATATTAGAATCCTGATTTTGTGAAGTCTCCAGCTACTCAGATGTACGGCTTCATCAAATCAAGCTCTTTCCTGACTTCTGAATTTAATACAATTTTTCTCTCAGTAGTTCCCTTTCAAGGTCAAAAGCAATCTCTGTGCTTCTAGGAATGTTCATCTTGCAGAAATTTTTGATCCTCGTGATTTTTACTAGAAATTCATTTGTCTCAGCAGATACAGGGTGACCAGGTGATACTGAACAGCACCAGCAGGGAGCAACGTTCTTGATCTGTCTCGTTCTGTGTAAAGCAGGGTAGAAACTTCTGTTTCAATTATCACCATTAGATGACTTCCCTGTGCACTGGGGTCACAAAGCCTGAGTCATGAGATTTTGAAATACCAGCTGCTGGTCATGGGGAGAAGAACTAAGATGCTCACTTACTCTCTTGAACGTCTGAGAGACTTGCCTGTCGGTGTGACCTGGCACACAAATATGAGAGTCCAAGGAAGACAGAATAAAACTGGTACCACACTTTTCTGCCAAAGTCTAGCATTGAAAAGTTGAAATGTGGGTTGAAATGGGAAGGAAGTTTCCACATCAAACCTTTTTCTTTTTTTGGGTTGGTTTTTTTTTTGTGATTAGCAGTCCTTTTTCAGAGTTTGGACCTTCCTGGATTTGCCTTTCATTTTGTTTCTGAATCAACAATATTGTTGTCTTGGATTTTTTTCATTTATTTACATTTCCCTTTACCCACTTTTTTTTCTTGCTCTCCATCTTTGCTCACTGCATATTCTAAGAGCAACCAGAAAATAAAAATGGAACTGTAGCTCCACTTCTAATGCCTGGTAAACTTACCACTTTTTAGGAGTAAAAGTTTTATGCTTAAATAGCCAAAAAATCTGCCTAACAGTACCTTGTGTGTGCTGTTTAAAATACAGAAAATACTTAAATTCTTGAAGTAAATTAAATCTATATTTTGATAAGCCAGTAAGCACGTCAGCTTATTCTTCCTTTCCCCCACAACATATGGGGCTTTCTGTTTATTGTCTTTCCCTAATTTTCATTATTTTCCTTTGAGCTTTTGTCAGCAAAGGCAAACACTTCCCTCTGCGGTTTGTACTTCAGAAAAACAGTAGGTGAATTTGAGTAATTTCCTCTTGCGAGAATGTATTTGATTTGAGAGTTTAGGTGAATTATATTCTGCTGATTAGCGAAGCAAGTGCTGTGCTCCATCTGCTAGAGAATGGGAATGGGATATTTATAACGTGATGGATGTTACTGTTGGGTGGGTTTGTAGTGCTTCAATATGACTAAGCGATTCACTCGGGTTGTCGGCTGCTCCGTTTGGTTTGTTTTAAAGAGGACATGCTGATTTGGGGATAGGGAGCGTTACTGCACAATTGTGCCTTTGTGCAGGATCTACAATTAATGAACTCAGCAATAGCGACAAAGTCAAGGCATGCCACCCTTTCAACAGGAAATTCAGGAAAAGAAATGCAGAGAAATACGGATTGATACACACAGAAAATAATTTTTCAGTCATATGTGAATATTCAATGTTGGGTTATTTTTCATCCTCTCAGAGCAATTAGAGAAGGTGAAGATGAAATTTCTTCTGCACTCATTGTGAAGCGTCTACCAGGTTTCTGTTGTCTGTTTGCTCTGAATTGCCCACCTACATTTGTGTAAATCTATTAAAATTTACACCTTTGTCCATCCCAGGAATGGGTGGTGTTTCACCTCCCAAACCAGAACTAATTGCAGTAGAATTGCACAAGGATGTCTTAGTACTGAACCATGCTGAAATCTGCTGCTCTTTAAAAGTCAGAGGGACGTATTCTGCTCTGAAGTAAGGCATTTGTTTTTCTTAAGGTCACACAAAACAAAGCCCATTATTTGAACAAATGTCAGAATAATATGCCTGTAATGAAATACACTATTTACTCGCCTTCAGCATTTGAACTGTGACAAATCTGGAAAGCAAATCAACAGTTACTGCTCTTGTTAAATAGTCCTTTTAATATTACAAGTAAGTTTACATTGTGGGGCCCATGTGTACTTTAATGATTCCTGGAAGTACTATGACTTGGCCCAAAGGAAAGCACAAACCTAATACTTTATTTTGTGTGAATTAAATGCTGCTAATTAAAGTGAAGGGAAATTAAAAAGAATTAGGCGAAATGAAAGCGCTACTGTAAAGCTTTTATTAAACACTTCTACAGTGAATAAAGAACGTGCCGGAAAAAATGAAGCTCTGATTCATTTCCAAAGGAACTTCATTCAGAAGTCAGATGTCACCTAATAACCAGGCAAGGCTTTTAATATGATAGAAGTGTGAGAGTAAAAGCTTGGAGAAGGCAGTAAGTAGGCAAAGTCGAGGTAAAGAACATTGATTTTAAAGGCTTTGTGGCATTTGAGATGGACAGTTGCTTTCATAGTAGTTACTGGGAAAGACAGAAGGGAAAAATTTATTAAAACTTACCACCATCTGTTCCTCTGAGCAACAGAAAAAGGCAAAGGAAAAGTGAGAGAGGACATAACAGAATCTTGGGAAACTATATAGAAACCAAAGCAAATGGATAGGGGAAGAGGAATAAGAGTAGATGAAACAAAAGTTGACTTGATGATGTTGAGAGGAAAAACATGCTAAGTTTGAAATAACTTTTATCATATAAAACTGCATGTTTCAGTTTTTGAAAACAAAATCTGGTATTATTGTTCTCAGGACACCTCACCTTTAATTCTTTTTTAAACTTGTTCCCCTTACTTGTTTGTTCTGACTTGGAAAGACAATTCTTACAATGCCAGCATTTCAAATACTATGGGATCCTGGATGGCATCCAGCTTTTGCTGCTTTTATTGTACCGTAGGACCCACAGAAGGACTGTATTGCTCTTCCAACACAGTATGGGTTTTTTGAACAAAACATCCGTCTCTTGGCTTTCTTTGTTAGTGAGCCAGAATTTTCCCTCGAAGTGACTGGGGACTCTGTCTATGCCCAGCAGAACTCTGGATTGCTTGTGATGGGGGTGACCACTCTGAAGAGGGGTAATGTGAGGGATGACAACCTCCAAGGGTGGGCTTGGTGCTCACAGTGAAACCTACACTGGGAAATATCACTGAAGGCACTGGTTTTATATATCTAGCTTCATTTTATGTTCTTACTTATGCCTTCATATCTCTTATTTTCAGGTCATTTAAATAAGAGACATGTGGTGGGACTCTATCATTTAAGCAAAATTGGTATTCTGCCATCCATGAAATTGCATGGACACCTTCAACTTATCCCAAAGTGCAAATTATGTGTATTTCTCTCCTTTAAAAAGTCAATGTGAATAAATACTTAAAAATACGGGTCACAAAAAACATTTAAAAGGTTCTTTTTTTTTTCCCTTCCAGAACTCATTTTGTTTTTTGACAGCTCTCCTGTCCCTCCTTTGCAGCAAATATACTGAGTTGGGTTGTTGTTTTTGACTAAACAAAAGGTATATTTGACATCTGCCAGCAACTCAATGTTTCAGTCCCCTTGCTTATATTTCTCCTATTTAATCCTGCTGCAATAGGTTATTTTATATAAGGTACACCTGTACTGCCCACTCTGCCCATGGGAGCAAGCCCAGGAACACAGCTTGGTGTGTTCCCAGCCTGGGACTGGTGTGACCACATTGCCTTGTAACCTTTAACTCCACTGCCTGGAAAGCCCAGTAGTGTCCAGAGGAGTCTGTTTAACTCCTCTGCCTGATGGTTAGGTGACAATATTCTCCCACACAGCAGGATGTGCATGGCCATGTGGCACAGGAATGTATTTGGGGTTGCTGCAGGCAAAATACAGGAGGAAGCATCTTCACTGTCATACTTCTTGTCTCCCCTGAAGTGCCAGGTGTCTGAGTTCAAAATGCACTCAGGAATAGACAGTGTAATTCTGGGATTTTGCAAGATGAGAAAAGTGTAACTGGAAGTTGTTTCCTTTGTGTTAGCACCCTTATTTTAGCCTAACCAGCAATCATGCCACAAACACACAAACAGTTGTCCCAGGAGATTCATCTGGTCCAACAGCCAACCCAGGCCAGAGAAACCTGTATCATGCTTGAGGAATATTTCTCTTACCTTAGGGGACAGAGACTCCCCATCCTTTGTAGCAAGTGGCCACGTATCTCACAGTCTCAGGTCACAGTGGTCTACTGATGTCTAAGCTGAACTGACCTTCCTGAACTAAGAAGTCCATTGCTTCTACCCTTTCTGCTACACAGAATAAATCACTCCTTTCCTTTTTCACAACAGACTTTTAAACATCTGAAGTTTGCTTTTTAAGACCAAACAACCTCACTCCTTCCAGCAATTCATGGTGTGTCACCTCTGCAAAAGTCCTTGCTCTCCCCTGGACTCCCTGAACAATAATTTCTTCACTGCTCCAACTAAGGCCTTAAAAAAGCTGAACAGAGTGAGCAGATCAAATCCCAGAATTCATATTTGCCTCATTTGTGAAGTCTGATGCTGTTGACTTGTGTTGAGTTTCTGATTTAAAATATGCCACAGTTTCTAACAAAATCTCTCTCTTAGGACATCTTCGGGCTTGTATTTGTCCAGTTAGTTATTTCTTATGTATAACCTTGTCCTTATTGATCTGTCACCATTTTTTCATCAGGCTCTTTCTCCAATTTGTCATGCTCATTCTGAATTTTAATCCTGTCTTACAATATTTTTTGTGGTATTTTCCGCTTGATACCAGTGACAGAGTCCCTGAAAATGATGAAGGGGGAGGAACGGGATACTCAGTCTGGATAACTTATTTCCTAATTCTGTCATTTATTATGAATTGTTTGGCCTCTATGAAATGCTGTTAGTAAGCTGATGCCTACAGTATCTGTGAGATGTATGTATATCTATTATTTCCAAAGGTACATTGTTTATGAAATATTGAACTGTTATGAAAAATTATAAAACATTGAAGCTGAAGATGACAAAGATTGGCAAAATGCCAGTATGGACAGACATTCTGGGTTCAGCAATCTGAGCAATCAGAATTATTGCAAACTGGCTGTTTCACGTCTGGAAAGCAGAGAGAGCAGTTAAAGCTTACAGAAAGGCTAGTCCCTAACTTCAAATTTACATTACTGTTTGAAAGATGGTGAACATTTGCAATTTAATCTGGAGCAAAGGCAGCTTGGCTTCCCAAGATAAGAAGATAGTGATTCAATTAGTTAATGTGTGTGCCTACACTTAGAAACACTAGCCTAGCTTTTAATGATGTAACACCTTCCTCCATTTCTTCATGTAAGGTGACTTGCAGGCTTGTTTCTGCCTGCAGGGTTAAGATGTAAAATGGGATCTTTTAATAATCCCAAAAGGCAGGACCTGCCTGCTCTGTGCCATCTAGGAAACCTTGATTTGCTCTGCTGGGCCTGCTCCAGGTCTTGAAGATGGTGCAAGTTGGATTACATTTTAACAAGGTAGAATAAGATGAATACATAACAAGACCTGATCCCATCCTTATGTCGATTGAATGTGCTGTAGTTGTTCCAAGCCTACTTCCTTCACCAGCTTTTCAAACTGCTGTTCACATACTGTTGGCTAAAAATGAACGAGGAAAAATACATTTCCTTACTGGTTGTGCCTGAATTTATGACTACTGAGCCTCCAACTTTCAGTTATGATCTGTCTCGTATATGTAATAACACATTTTCTGCAGGTGATGAGGTTGCTGTAACTTGTGATGAACTGCAGGCAGCAGTTGGGTTTATTTTGTAATGCTTTTTTGTGTGTACCTGAAAATGGGTCATTTTTCTCCTGCAAGAATCACAACAGGTATCTCTGCAGGGGGACAGCCAGCAGCTGATCTGCACAGGGAAGGAGGGATGCTGTTGGTAGGTTTATTCTGATCAAACTATTGCTATAGCTGGAACAAACCTACCCAGATGCAGGCTCTAAGCTCCCCAGGTGGAAATTGTTCCCAGGAATAAATAAAAATGGTTATGATGAAGATTGCCTCTTTAACACATATAGAGGGGGAATGGAAATTTGTCACTTGTGGGTTCTGCACTGGGGACAGCAAAGACTGTTTCCTTGAGTGACCTTTATAACAAGATGTGTCAGACTTCATCCTGTATGTATCAGACTAGCGTGACATTGGATATTAATCCTGATGGAAAAGGATTATGTGATTTTCACAGGCACTGAGATAGATTATCCTCTCTGGCCTGGCTGGAAGGTAGTGAGAGTCTCTTTCTGCCATGCTGGCTGGGAGCAGAGTGTTCCCAGGAGAGCAGTACCAGAATAACCACGCATGAACAGCAGCTCTGGCTGCTTGAACTTTCTTTTCACTTTCTGTTCCTTTCTCTTTCTCGACTGTGTTGCTTTGAGGACTTGCTCCTTTGAGCAGAGGCAGTGGTGTGGACGGCAATAGGATGGACTTTGAGAACTCTCTCTGTTAACAGGCTCTTGGAAACACTGAGTAAAAATATCTGAGGGAACTTTTGGGGTAATATTGCATTTTAAAAGATGTCCTTTCACCTTGTTCCTAGCTGCCCATTCTAACATTAAACATTTTTTCCAACAGTTTCCTATATTTTGTTCTTAGGTCTCTACACAACTGGTAATTTTGATGTTTCATGGCATCACGTTAAGCTCTGGAATCTCTGATGGGTTTCACGCTGGATAACAAGAGAACCAGCCATGTTTTTGCTGGTCTGGCACACATTTCCCACCTCCATCCATTTTAGAGAGCATCACATCCTCTCATCCCCTCTAAGTCGCCTCCATGAATTTCTATGGTCTGTTCCACAGAAAATGCTGCGTCCAGGAAGCGGCAGGGATGGCTGGGTTTGCTTACAAGAAAAAGTCACGTTGCTGCTGTAATTTTTTGTGTCACCGTTGCTTTGGGGCTGAAGGGCCTTGACCACCTGCGTGAAAGGCGTTTGCTGTGTGAGAGTTGTTCCTCAGCTTCTCTGGGGAAAAAGCAGTGGTTTGGATAAGAGGCTAAGGGTTGGATCCTGCTCACCAGCTGTACCATTCTGGTGATGGAGTAAACACCATGGAGTAATGATAGGGGACAGATCTGATGGGGTAACTGATGCTGCTTCAGCCACTTCCTGGGGTATCAATTTACGATGGCTGAATCATCTGAAATACAAATGTACTGAAGTTTGGGATTTAGTTTTTTTTTAAATTACAAAAAAAAAAAAGGTTCAGTTGTACGAAAACCTCTTTGGGGAACTAGCTAAAGTCACAAGCCTGCAGTGGGACACTGTGACCCCTTGCTGAAGTCTTGCATTACTTTTTTACTGTATTTGATGTTTATAGACTCAAGCATTGAAAAAATACATTATATATATCTTATATATTTATAAATATATTATAATATATTTATGCATTTTAAGCTTTCCTATATTTGCCCTCTGACTCCTGAGAAATTTCATACAGGGTATTTTCTCAGACTGTCTTATTCTTAGTTTTTCCTGAAGTCGGTAAGATCAGTTTCTCCTCAGAACTGTATATTTTTCCCCGGTGCCTTGGCAGGAACCTCACAAAGTAGACACCCAGCTTTCAGACAGCACAAGGAAAGAAAAATGAGTAAAAAATCCCTTTCTCCCTGATGTGAAAGCAGAACTCTTTGCATGCTGTGTCAGGATCTTCTGCTCGTTAGACCTGCAAACTGCCCAGTGAAAAATGATCTGGAAATAAATGTGCAGTGAGTAATTTTTTTCCTTCCCTGAGTTATACCTTTAATTAATCTCAATCAGTTTATAAAATCCATTTTTACTCAGATTTAAAAAGCATGCACTCTGACAAATAAATCTTGTACCACGTGTACAGTGTTTGTGATTGTTGCTGCTGAAGACCTGTCAACAAATGTATCATTACTAATTGCCCAAGTTCCAACAAATCAAAACACTCTTGTTGTTAAGGAAAGAGTTGAGCCCTTAAATTACTGTATTAGCTTTAAACTGCTTTAGTGCATCACATGGAGGCATGTCAGTTTAAATTCAGAAATAATAATCAAAAAAGTTGTCAATAATTGAAGACAGCATACATAGCCTTATTTATTTTAATCCAGTTAGGCTTGGAGTTTTTAGTTTGGTTTGTTTTTTAATTCTTCCCTTATCCTCAAATCCCTTTTGGGCCTGAGAGAGCGGTATATAAGCAGCAGGTGAAGGTCATTAAAAAAATTAGTCTATTTATTTCAGTGAAACCCAGGCTCAACTCAGGATATTGCATGCAAATTTCAAACAAACCCCCAAACCAGCCTGATGATAGAAATGTGAACCAAATGATGTGTTTTATTGCAAGAACTGTAACCATTCCACCTCCTTTGTCTCTTCCACAGGGCTTTGTATTTCATGATATTTCATGATTTCATGAGCATTCCACATTTGTAGCCTTGTCTTCTGACTCATTCCCATTCCTGGATTTGTACCTGTTCTGCCCAACAATTGCTCTGCCCACTTGTTAATGCAAGTTCATGTTGTTGCAAAGTGAAGACTAAAAACCCTTTAACTGCTTTTTTACAACTACTTTGGACTAACTTAAGATCTCATTTAATCCCTTTTTCATTTCGTTTATTCTTTCAAGAAAATTAACATGAGTGTACATTCCTTCTCTTAAAAGGGACTTTTTCATGGCTTCAAGTAGTGTTTTGCAGTAATTTAGAAATTATTTTCTCTTCTTTGATTTTACAACTTTGCTACCCATGCTTCTTTTTCGGTGTGTCATCTCAAAATTGCTGTACATAGTGTAACCCCAAAGACCTGTATCGCCCAGAAAAGTACTAATAAAAAAATTACTTTAAAGTTCTTTGGAAAATACAAGATTTTCAGAATAATGTACCTAATATTCACATAGCATGCTATTGAAGTTTTATCTATAAAGTTCAACAAGCAGGAATTTATTCTGGAAAACTAAGGTAAAGGCAGTTCAATGTGCTGTTGTGCTGTGGGGAAGGCTCTCATTCGCATTGGGCATACCAAGAGCCTTAACACAAACCTGAGAATAGTCAGCAGCTCCTTTCTCAGTTTCACTGTGCTGTAAAAATAGTCCCTCAGACAGCAACCAGAAATTTGACCTTATAATGCTCTACACTAAAGCTAGTCATTGTTCCACTAGTCTGGCTTTCTCCTGTCCCTGGATCGTTGTGTATTAGCGATGAATTTTGGGGGACATTTTTAGTGCATGTGGAAGAATAAGAGTTGGACAACACCCAGGGAGCCAAGCAAGAACTCTCCCTAAACTCAGGTCTTTACTGAAACAGGAGCATAGGTGGAGAGAGAATTGCTTTGTTTTGGGTGGGGACGAAAAGAGATTGATTTTTACATTGTGGATGTTTATCACTGGAAATGGTTTTTAAAGTGTCTTAGAATTCTTACCTGTCCATGAAATAGAACAGACATAGTGTAAATAAAAGGTAATAAATATTTAGGCCATGCAATTGCTGAATGACAGTTGATGCTTTCAGTGGATTTTATATATCCATCAGTGATAACCTGCAAATAATTTATTACAGTGTGCCTTCTGAAATGATGAGACTTTGTTAAGCAACATTCAGTTAATGAAATAGCACACCTTAGGCAAAACACCTACAACATGTGCCACTCATCACCGCCAAAGACTAAAATCATTCTGTACAAATGAGACAAGTGAAACGCAGTTACATGTTGTGCCAGGGAATAGCATATTCCTTTCAACTCAAGGGCATTCCATCCAGGGTGCTCACTATATGTGGTATTTGTAAGGTTGCTCCATTGCCTGACTCTACAGACTCACTTGCCACCAGGCACACAGGTCAGAAACTTGACTGGCCAACTGTCCTTCCTGAAATCAGGGAGTTTCACAAGACTTTTTTGTGGGCATTACCTCCTGTATCCTGGCTCAGGAGCAACAGCTACTACCAAAGTGCAATGGATTGGCTAAGAATCCCTTCTCCTGCTGCTCACAACTAAGCCTCTTGCTCTTTGAATCCTTTTATTGCTTCCCCGTCTTTTCTATATTAGCGCTGAGCCTTCTGTCCCTGCTGGCTAAGTCCCACGTAATCCAAATCTTGTCTTTAGTACATCTTTGCTATTATCTCCTGGATCCCTTCTACATCATATACTCCTGCCATTTCAATTTCATCATCATTAAATACCTGACACCTTTCTGACACAGCTTTCCAAATTATGTCTTCCTTCTTTGAGATTATTTCCGAGGGGAGCCGCTACCTGTGCTTGCACCTCTTACCTGCGTCATCTCACAGCCAGCCTGCTGTCCCGGACTGTTTCTCAAGTTTGAAAGCATCAATCCTCTAAATCCCAGCCTGCAAAAGCATAGTAGATGGAAAACGTTGTGGTGTGAATATCTTTGTTAGTCATATATGTGAATCAGAGCTTTTTGTCCGGCCATGTGAGTTTCTGGTAGCTTCAGTGGGCTTGCTCATGATAGCAAATGCTACATTCAATAGTAGGCATTTGCAGGATCATCCTCTGTGATTGTAATCCCTTTTAGATGGGGAATGTGTCAGCATTTTATAAAGGGATGTAAAGATGTGTGGGGCCTGTACAAAATCTCCATAATTAATGTTGCTCCATCAGTTGATTACAGGAATTTACACATGGCACCGTTACAATACAATAGCCTGTTTAAGTTTAGAATTTATCAAGAAAGGATAGGAAGAAAAGGGAGGAAATTTGTGTCAAATGCTCCTTGATGTGGCAGCTCTTTCTGTGGATATAACAACAGAGAGATGTCCCCAGGGTTTTTTTTCCTGAACTCCAGCTTGTGTCTCAGATTGGCATTTTCCCCAGTCTGTCTATATGATATTTGGGATTTATACATTATTTCTCTGTGAACTCTATGTGAGCATCAGATCGTTGAACTGTTTGATAGATTGAAAGAACCAGAGAATGAAGCTCAAAGGACAACAATTGTCCCTTACGCAATCTAGAAAACAATTCTCTAAAATATTACATCAGCTGCTGGCAGCTGTAGGTTTGCCTGCCTGCTAATTTACTATCACAAGTGTTCCAGAATCCTTTGTAATCCAGCCATTGCTATTTATATTCGTAATGATTTATTTAAGGCCTCTGTACATGTCAGCATAAAGTCATCAGAAAAAGCAAAATGAAGATTAGTCGGCTGGAAGCGCATAGAATGGAGAAGAATAACCCAACAATGGAATTGAGATAAAGCTTAGACACAGTAAAAAACTAAAAAAAAAAAAAAAAAATAACGGGCAATAGCTTTATTTTCAACTCATCATATAGGAGCCAGAGCCTCTGATTTTTGCCACTAGGCAGTTCCCATCAGAGGCTATTAAGAGCAGGGAAACAGGTGTCTGGTGGCCAGGGAAGGAAATGAGAAGTTGTGACACCTGAATTGAGATCATAGACGTGCTCCTGCCTTTGTGGCTGGGGAAAAGGCATTAACTGCTTGATGCCTCAGTTCCTCTTCTGGCTATAGTGGCACCCAACTCTCAGCTGTTAAAACTTTTTGCTGATTTATAAGTTGGTTTTTTTATAGAGAACTGTAATGATGCAAGGCAACTTTATTATGTTCTGTGGAAAAGGCGAAGTTGAGAAAAAACGATGAAGGATTGTGTAGTGGAGCACAACACTTTTTAGTCTCTAGGTCATTCTGAAGCAGGGATTTGAGTGGTGTCCCTTAGGATTTGCTGTTATACATGCTGAAATGATCAATCAAGGATAAAAAATGGACTGTTCTCATCTCATAGATCATTTCACAGTGAAACAGTTAAACTCCTGGCTGCTTTCTGAAAAACAGAGATCTGCATTAATAAGGTGACCTTATCAGAGCCACCCCTGGGGGGAAGGGAGGGAGAAAAAAGGTTGTGGAAAGAAAGCGAATCCTATTGTTAATCTTTTTTCAGGGAGACTTGGATACCTGAATGCAAATTACTTTATATTTAAATTGTGTGAAAGCACAAAAGGTTTGTGTCTACAATTGACAGTTATTTCATTAGCTGACTCGTGCAGCCTTGCAAATGGTTTCTAGTGTTAACTTTCCTTGGATTTGTTTCCTTTGTTCTTAGCAGATCTTGCAACGGTGATCATTTTGATTAATGTATTCAGTGCTCTGTTTTATTCCTGATTCATGTTTTTTGCAGCAGCCAGTGTTCTGGCCTGGGTAAGGTGAGACTAGAAGGTGGCTTTAGTGCTCCTCCAGTACCTCCAGCCAATCTGATGGGCTGGCATCCAGCTGGAGATGAGAGAAGCATGGAGGCTGCTGTAATGTATTTTGCATGGTAGTGACCCCCAAAACAAGTTAAAGCAGGCTTTAATCATCAGATGTAGGGTTACTGCAGCCACATCTCACTGTGGGTGCTGCATGGGCTCTGTGGGGCTGCAGTATCACCTTATATCTCTGCAAGCCTCTCCGGGCTCAATATGCTGGCTTTGGGCCTCTATTCAGGTAGGTTTGTGGTTCAGAGTGGTTCCCTACGTCCCAAAATGAAGTGTTTGTGTGCTCGTCTGTTTTTAAAAGCTAGCACATTAATTGAAGTATTAATCTGGGGGGGGGGATGCGGTAGGAGAATGCGTATCTTAAAACTTATCTTATCTTGCCTCAGGCACACCACTATTAGGTGTTCAATCTAGGCTAGATATTTGAGGAGCCAGTAATCAGTTCAGAAGAGAATGGTTCCTCCTACCCCTAAACTGATGGGCAATCACATCTGGATGTGTTGTCTTTCCATTCACCCAAAAGATGAGCTTCATCAAGCTGCTCAAGTTTTAGTAAGTTGAATTTTAAGGTAGATCCTGCCAACCCCACCTACTGGTCTAGACTGAACAGCACCATCGAGGTTTACACATCAACGTAAAAAAGAACAGTTACGAAAAGTGCTTGATTAATTGTCCCAGATACACATCGATACACAGGCAAGTTGCCCAGAGGCGTGCAAGCTCTTACTATCCTTCCCCTCTTTTCTTCTTTATTTCTTTTGCTCAGAGTACATTTTTCTTCTTTTCAGAACTTTTTGGTATTAGCTGTTGCAATCAATCTGCCATTCCCTGCTGACGCCTCTTATTGCATTGGTTTTTCAAAATCTTTCATCAGCGCCTCGAGCATTACATCGTTCTTCAATCTGCGTCAGGCTCCGAGTCCTCAAATACAAAAACCTCGGGGGCCTGGGCCTTAGTTTCTTCACAAGTCCCTTGTCTACATTACTCTTCCCAAGAGTCAAAGCATCAAGAATCTCATCATGGCAAGATCCTGAGACAAAAACCACTTGAGATACAAAGGCAGAGCCTCAACAATAAAATCAGAAAACTCTGGGGCCTAACCAGCTCTGTAAAACATGGCTTTGAAACTGCTGCTCGTACACAGGGAAAGGGAACTCATCAGAACACTTTTTACTTTCTCATTAATATTTTCAAGCCCTTTTCTGTTTTTGTAAGAAATCCAAAATACAATGGATTTTCTGAGACCTGTTTGTAAAAACAGGAAACTTGAGTGTTTTTGGGTCCAGATCCTTGAATGTTTTTATCTTGATTTTAGACGGTCAACTACAAAAAAAGAAATACACTGAAAGTTTTTTATGTGTCCATAAAATAGGCTCTGAGAGAAAGCAGTGGAAGGGTAGATTATTTTTTGCTTCACAAGTCTAAGTATTTTCCCTGTTCTCTCTTCTGCTTCACAGCAATAAATATAATGGGATTTTTTTCAGGCTTTTTTCTTGGACTTACTTCTTAGCAGTAGATGTTTAATTTAAAAAAGTAAAAGACAAAAGCAAGGATACATGGGAATGTGTATTAGGGAAGTACAGGGACACTTGAAACTCAAGGGAAAGGGAATATCTGTCAACTGAAACAAAACAGCATTGTCCATGTTCTTTTAAACTGTATTTGGAACAAAAAAAATCTTTAAACAAATATTTGTAGATAAAAATCCATTTAACTGCTTTTTCACACAAGATTTTCAGAAATCATTTGTTACATAACTGGACAGTTCTTGCAGCTGACCTGAAAAAAATATTCTGATCTCTTTGTCCATGATAATAACACTGAAATCAAATATGTGTTCAACATGCAAAATATTAAAGAGAGAAACAAATATTTTCTTCTGTTTAATTTTGCTTTAAATATTTTTATGCTGCATGGTAGTCTTTCTGAACACTGACAGAGTGCTGTTACTTGTGAACAACAATTTCAATGTTTTGGGTTGAGTTTTAGCTTAATGTATGAAACCCACGTCCTTGCTGTCACGAAATCTCCATTTTACCACTTTTGCAATATTGTTGGCATATGTCTCCAGCTGTCTGTTGCTGACATAGAATTGCTTGTGATTATCTGATGCTGAGCTGTTCTGCTTTGGTTTTGTGGTTTTAATCTCTCAAACAATACCTGAACATGCTGTGCAGACCGTGATTATTGGGGCAGAATACAGTCGTCTTTGAAATTTACTGTCCCACACAGAAAATTGGAAATCCTTATTATCTTTATATCTGGCTTAAATGCAATCTACACTTCCTTCTGATTTCATAATTTAACATTTCAGACTGTTGACTTATTGACTACACCGTTAGCATTTTCAAGATTGGCAGTCAAATTGCCTTGTAGGAGTGTCTATGCATATTTATACATCATCCAAAGGTTAAATGATAGAATATATTTTAATTGCCTAGAGATAACTTAGCAAATTATATCACTAGCTCCAAAACTTCTAAACTTAAAAGAGGAAAGTTAGGTACTGAAACACGTTTTTTTCCAAGTAAATAAACCACTCAGCAATACTGATTACTGATAGTCTTCTGCTGATGTTAATTAAATAGCATGCCAAAGACATAACTGCCATTTTCGACAAAATTTTAAGACAGAGGAAATTCTAGTTTTCCTCTTAGTCTTCCTAAACATACAGTATTGATCTTGATAGTTCATCAAGGACCACAATGAAATACACCCCGAAATGCAAAACAATTAAAGTAAGGCATTCATATGTAAACATTCTTGGTTTTGCTTCCAATTGTCTTAAACTGTGAAGGTGTAAAAACCCCAACCCCCGAAGAAGCTAAAACATGTTATGTACTGTGCTCCCTGAGAATATTTTTCAGACAAAACACAACCTTGAAGCTTTTTGAGTATTTAAGAGTAAGTCTAACTGCTACTTATATTTTTATAGTTCCTACTTCAGCAATACTTTCCTCTCTAGAATACAACCCCCTAAAGAAATTACTGAGTAAAAACAAGCGTCCTGCAAATCAGCTGACTTACAGTGACTGCTGTTATGTATGAGCTCTTAAAATAAGGTCCTGCACACGGATTGGGGCAAGCCAAGGCACAAACACAGACTGAGCAGAGAATTGATTAAGAGCAGCCCTGAGGAGAAGGACTTATGGGTGTTGCTTAATAAGAAGCTCAACATGACACGACAATGTGCACCCACAGCCCAGAAAGCCAATTGTATCCTGAGCTGTAACAAAAGCAGCATGGCCAGCAGGTCGAGGGAAGTGATTCTAGTTAATCTTTAAGGTCCCTTCCAACCCAAACCATTCTATGACTCTGTGACTCTGTGAATATGAGTAAATTCAAAGTAGTTTGCTCTCAGGAGAAGAAATATATTACCCTGCAGTAGCTTGGTTACTTGCTGTGCTTTTACCTTTACCATCAGTCAGAACTCAACAAGAATATAGTGCATCAAGTGTGACACTGGCAGACACAAGCCTTCCTTTCCTGGGGGTTTTGACTAAAGGAAGTTGTGTGTAGATGAAGAAAAAGGTTCTTACAAATGGAGATGCAGAGGGAGAGGGCTGAACTTCTTTGGCCAGATGTGGGAACCAAAGGCAGGCATCTCACTTGTCAGGCAAGGGTTCCAATCAATGAAAAATGGGAGACATCAGGGAGGTGTCCTCCTGGTCTTGCTGGTTGGTTTTGAAAGAAATCTCCCTTGGCCTATGTTTTGAAAGAAACTATATATACCTACCAAAGGTGAGAATTTCAGTCTGTTAAAGTAAGAAGATGGAGGTATCATCTTTCAGTCCTTGCTCCAGAGGAGGATGAGCTCTGTGCTGCACAGTTTCTGTAGATGGGGTTTTGGCAGCTTCCACACTGAGCACAGATGGTATTTGAGATCTTGTTCTGAGACAACCCTGCAGGGCAAGCAATAACTCCATGGGATTTCTTGGATTGTAAAGCTGCATATGGTTATTTGAGGTCCACTGGAGTCACTTCTAGGTCCAAACTTTGAGTCTATTTTGCTACAAGAGTGGGTACTGTCCCTGCTCTTTTGATTAACAGAATCAAAAAAACTCCAACCAAAACCAAAGCAAACAAACATAAAAACCCAAACAAACAACCCCCCTCTCCTCAAAAGAAATCACCAAACCTCTGAGAGTTGTCAGGAGTGATTTCAGTGAGTTTTGGAGTGACCATGGAAAATCAAAACATTGGTGTCATGCATGGTGTGTAAAATCGGTGAAAATCTTCTCTGGGAAGTGGCTGATTACAAAGGCATATATAGAATACCTAATATAATGAAATTACTCTCTCCCTTTTTGGTTAAATTATAATTGGTGTCCTTTTTAGTAATGGGATTAAAGGCTGCCTTTCCCTTGGACACTGACTATGCTTTTCATTGTAGAGTATTCTCCTGGAGAAACTGGCTGCCTCTGGCTTAGGCAGGGGTAACCTTTGCTGGGTAAAAAACTGGCCTGGTCCAGAGAGTGGTGGTGAATCAAGTTAAATCCACTGGTGTCATCAGCGGTATTCACTATGGCTCAGTACTGGGGCCAGTCCTGTTTTATATCTTTATCAATGATCTGGGCAAAGGGATTGAGTGCACCCTCAGTTAGTTTGCAGATGACACCAAGTCAGGCAGGAGTGTTGGTTTTCTTGAGGGCAGGGAGGCTCTGCAGAGGGATCTGGATAGACTGGATTAATGGGCCGAGGCCAACTGGATGAGGTTCAACAAGGCCAAGTGCTGAGTCCTGCACAACAACTCCCTGCAGCTCCAGGCTGGGGAAGAGTGGCTGGAAAGATGCCCTGTGGAAAGGGACCCGGAGGTGCTAGTTGACAGTGGCTAAACATGAGCCAATGTGTGCCCAGTTGGCCAAGGCCAGTGGCATCCTGGCTTGTATCAGAAATAGTGTGGCCAGCAGGACCAGGGCAGTGACTGTCCCCCTGTACACAGTAGTGATGAGGCCACACCTCAGATACTGTGTCCAGTTTTGGGCCCTTCATGACAAGACAGACATTGAAGTGCTGGAGCAAGTCCAGAGCAGGGCAATGGAGCTGGGGAAGGGTCTGGAGCACAAGTCTGATGAGCAGCAGTTGAGGGAGCTGGGGGTGTTTAGACTGGAGAAAAGGAGTCTCAGGGGAGACCTCATCACTCTATAAAACTCCCTGACAGGAGGTTGTAGCCAGGTAGGGATTGGTCTCTTCTCCCAAGTACCAAGCAATAGGAGAAGAGGAAATCTCAAGGTACACTATTGGAGGTTTAGACTGGACATTAGGAAAAATTTCTTCAAGCATAGGAACAAGCATGTCATCAAGCATAGGAACAGGGTGCCCAGGGACGTGGTGGAATCACCACCCCTAGAGGTATTTAAAAGATATGTAGATGTAGCACTCAGGGACATGGTTTAGTGGACTTGGCAGTGCTGGGTTTATGGTTGGACTTTATGATTTTAAAGGTCTTTTGAAACCTGAATGATTCCATGATCCTATGATTTGAGATAGTGCCTTCAGGTCTGAGGCAGGGCAGGTAATGGTGTCTACTGAACTGCCATTACTTGTCAAGAAAAGTGTCAATTCATCACTTTTCATAAGTGAAGATTTATCTAAACCATTATTAGGTTACTTCCCAATCAGTTAAATATTTGAAGCAGAATCTTGAGCTACTGCACTGTGCTGCATCTGTTTTAGGCCTTAAACAAAACACAGACTTCCTTTGTTCTGTGGGTATTTTCTCTTTTGAATTTTTTGGATAAAAACTGAAGGTATGTTTTATACTTATATTCACTAAATACTGTGATTTATTCTCAGTAGTGCCACCTTTTGCTTGTAATATAATCCCACCTATCTTATCTTTTCTATTTGATTACCTTTTATATGTGTACTGGTAAATAGTGAGAGAGGGAATTTGGAAAATATAGGCCATTTGGAAGAAATACCCTGTTTGCTCTTGCTGTTCTGGAAAGACTGGGTTTGCAATATTTTCTGCCCTCAGAATAGTAAAACTAGTTCTGATGTATTTAGCAGTCAGTATACTGCAGTGCCCCAGACAGTTTCTTATTTTCCTTGACATTATTTTTTCATCAGTTTGGACTGTGTAGTATCTGCAGACAGTGTATGTTCAAAATATTGGATTGCTGTGTTTTTGCATACAAACCTTGTAAAGGAAAAGAAATACCAGACTGTGTGTACAAGCATCAAAATCTGATTATATGCAGGATCTAATCTTAATATCACACCATCCTCACTGCAAAGTGTTGCAAGAATATTTCAATTCATATTCTGAATGGTGTGTTTCTCTGCAGTCATCTTGCAGAATTCTTATGCCTACCAGGAGAAAATCAGTATACTGAACTGAATAAAAATGTGTACATTAAATTGCTTATTCAAATGTCCAGCTTTGATGTTTGTAGAGAATTTAAGCAGGAGGCAATATAACCTGAGTTTTGTCTTATTGATATGAGAGACTAATATGAGTTACAAAACGGGAAAGAATGAGGCATTCTATAATACACTGGAAATGTGGAAAAATGCAGATTTCAGTTATTAGATTTTATAGTTACATTTGCATAGAAATATACTAACGGCTGGATGACATTTCAGGCATGAACTTGATAGAGCATCCTTAAACATATTCATGTTGGAAGAGTACTTAAAGGGAACCTGTAATGTGAACATTCCTGTCTTTGTTTTTAAAAAACCCAAAACTCTACTTTCCCTAAGGTATTCCAGTACAAGGTATTTCTATGTTATGAAGAATTCTGTGACAGCCTAGGAAGGGTCCTTCTTTCTGATCACACTTTAAAAAAGACCGTAATTCCCCTGAATGTTAAATATTATCGCACAATAGATGTGGCTCAGGCTTTTGTGGAAAATACCAGCAAAGCATGAAGCCCCTTGAGGTTTCAAACACCTCTTGGATTATCAGTTTCCTATGCCACCTTCTATTTTGTGGGAACACCTTCCTTGTAAGTGGGACAAAGATGAATGCTGATCATCTGTGCCCTGCGAGATGAAAGGAGTTACTCTTCTTTGAAGAACCAGAAGAATTCTTGGAGGGGTCTATCACAGTTATCCCCTGGTATGAATTTCTGGTAGCCGGGTGACAGGAACTCCTTCCAGTTAACATTTGCTTGTTGTATGCTGTTGTTTGTTTGTTTGCTTTAATTCACCTACTAGTGCAGACCAGATGCAGCTTCATTTGTATCTCATTAATGATGAAGGCGTCTGGTTTTAGTTAGAGCAGA
This sequence comes from Pitta sordida, assembly GCA_013390025.1. Taxonomy (NCBI): domain Eukaryota; kingdom Metazoa; phylum Chordata; class Aves; order Passeriformes; family Pittidae; genus Pitta; species Pitta sordida. The sequence continues at coordinate 75,447 of WEKX01000346.1, read as the reverse complement.
GAGGTTCAAAGGGTGTGGTGAAGGGTTTTAGATCAGTGAGCACTTGCACTTCCACTTGCCAGCAGTTTCAGCATTCATTTTTTGTTCTTTTAATTTGAACATGATTATTAACAAGACACAGCTGAGGAAGGCACTTTTCAGAAATGTTCTGAGGATTACTCCTGCTCTGTTATCTCCCTTTCACCTTCCACAACAGGATTTTATGCGCTCACATTAGTTGATATTCTTCAGAAGAGCAGCTGGTCCATCTCTGATTGTGACTTTCATTAGCAGTAGAAAACTCTACTTTCTGAAGTAGTGAGATGTGAGCACTAATTCCTGGGAACACTTCCTAAAAACTCACTTTATACTGGCACATAATCATCCTCAAAAGGGATTAGAAAGAATATGACAAGAGTATGAACCAAAAAACATTGCATTGTGAAAACACCTATTTAAGCAGTTTCAACTCTGCTCTCACTCAGTCCCGTTCCTCTTGCTGCTGTTTGTTAAGAACCTTCCAAAACACCAAGACAGAGCCTGTCTTGTGTTGTTAAAATCAGATTTCTAAAGGAAAGTGGGACTCTTTGGAGGTCCCTTTCTGGAAAAATGCGGTTCTGCATTTTTAGTAGCTGACCTCCTTTCCTTCTATGTCTATCCCATATTACTTGTGTGAACCTCTCAAGCAGAATAGGTCTCTGCAGAAAAGGGCTGCAGGATCATTTTTCCTGTCAGAATGAAACATAAATGCAGGTTCAAGACAGAAAAGATATGTGCAGATGTGAAAATAGAAAACCAAAATGGAAATATTATGAAAACGGGTCATTAATACCTTTTTACTGAGAAGCTCTGCCTAAAGCATAACATAACCATGGGCAGTGTCTAGTAATGATATTTTACACTGAAGCCCAAAGGTTACAAAAAGACTTTAGTCTTTGCCAAATGAAAGTCACTTTTTCATCTGAAGTACAGAAGGAATCAAATTTTTGCAATGGTGCAAAAATCGATGTATATAAAACCACTTTTAGAATCATATTAGTAAAGTGTCTGTCAAAAGCCAGGGGAAAGTCTGGTTTAAAAAAATAAAAGGGAAGGGAAAATCTCAAATAAAGTTTCCAGTTAGAGTGAAAATATAGAGGCTGTATCCATCAGTGGATGGTAATACCAACAGAGGTCATTTGGGCTGCAACAGCAAAATTGTTCTTGGAGATGAAGGCAGGAGATTTGGGCTCATTGTTCTTGGAGATGGAGGCAGGAGATTTGGGCTCACTGTTCTTGGAGATGGAGGCAGGAGATGTGGGCTCATTGTTCTTGGAGATGGAGGCAGCAGTTCCTGAAGGACACATCTCACAGGTGAGTCCACACCCGAGTCAGCTAAAAAAAAAAGTCTTTCCTAGTTTCCTTCCAGGCATGAATTTTATAGCGTGGAAAACAGCATACTGCCTGAGTACAGGAGGTAGTATTTAGAAAGACTTTGAATGGTAAACATCAGAGTAGGGGCTGAAAGTTATGACGATTTGAGAGTCATTTGCAGCTCCCAGACAGCCCAGCTTCTGGCTCCCGCTGTGCACAGGACTGGGGAGAGTGGGCAGAACTGCTGCTCACACCGAGGCAAGACAGGGCTGACTGGCAGCCTCTCCTGATTCCTGTTGGCTTTCTGTGGGCACGATTAACCTGTAATTTGGAAAAGGAAAATACAGTCTGGCACACATTCTTGAAGGGTTGCCAGTCCCAGATCTATCCACTGCAAAGCCTGCCAGAATAGGAAAGATAAGTATCTTACAGACCAGTATCCACAGCAACAGACACTGGAATTTTGTATTTTTAATACATATAAAAACCCAAAGAAAATAATTACTTTTTCATTTTCCAGTGTTATAATAGTAATAATGACCTTGAGGTCAGGAATTCTCAGCAGTTAATGACTGTCTGGCTTTTCCTTTGGTCCTCAGTTTCTCCAGCCACTCATTAAGAGTGAGAAAAGTGCCTTCTCCTGTGGTCACTTTGGCTTAATTATTACCTTTTCATGCCACAGCATATACCAGCTGGGAAATAAGTATCTCCTGTGAGACTGGATCCATAAGGTGTTCCTTTCTTTGAAAAAATATTCTGTTAGGATGTGAGAGTTTACTGTAAAAGATGATTGAGTGCCATTCTCAGCCACAAGAAAAGTTAGATCACTCTCAGGAACTGGGGCTAAATTGCTCCTCTTCTGAGGATGGTTCAAGGCCATAGATTTCCAAAGATTAAATCTTAGGAATTTATCTATGTAATCTGGGTTCCCATACTGTCCTCTTGGTAATGGAGTCCTGCAGAGATTATATATGGACACAAGTATTTTCTCATCCATCTTGTAGGATCACACAGGACCTGGACATCTTTTAATTTGTTTGAATTTTTATATGTAGTCACTGGGATTCTGAAAGCACAGTGTGGCAACAGTGTCCTGAGGGTTAAAATTTATTTTAAAATATAAAGGGGAACAACACTCTGGAATGCTTATCCTGCTTTATCTGACTGGATAGTAGATTCTCTCTTTCCAACCACCCTCTATCTCAAAACACCTAGAAGCTGTATATGACTTCAGAGGAAGATTCATTTACACCTGGAAATGACTTTATCTTGCACTTATCATAAGATAAAAAATGAGAACCATGGAGTGGACATATGTTCTGACCACCCTATTGATCATATTCTTGGTAAAAATTAAACAGATTGTGAGTAGATCATATGCCTGTACATACATCAACCTTTGAACAGCCTTCAGTTCTTGTGCACTGTTAGCTGAGCTCTTCTTTAAGCTGCATGACTTTGAATGTCACTGTTCAAATACAGTGTTACCTAAAAAAATTGTGAATGTATCTTTCCTACAGGGTTTATTTGAGCTTGAAAACCATTGTGTAAGAAATGCACTACTTAGAAGACAAATAAATCCACAAGATAACAATAGTTTTCTAAACTTCATATCGAATGTGTGGGGATTTCTAGCAGCAGTCCAGTGTGAGGTTAATGCTGAGCAGTGAGGTAGTGAAGCACCTCCACTTAAACAGTAAAAGAAAATGGGAATTTCTTCATTAGTAGATTTAAAATCGATACGGTGTCCTTCGAGATTCTGGTGTTAAACATGGGAGTAATGTGAATGATGAGCCCAATTTTAACGTTTTGCTGTGGAAGAAATTTAGCTCCTGCATAACTTTTATTGGAACTATTAGCTTTCCAATTTGCATCTTTAAATGAAAACACATCAAACCTGCAGGCATCAGCTTTTGCTTGAACACTTTACTTTTCAAGAAAAATCTCATCATCAAAATATAGGTAGTGCCCCCAAGAACCAGCTACTCAGGAGTCCCACAGGGGTTGGGACTGCTTTGTGGTTTCTAGACTCTTGGAGTGGCACTATTTGCTTTTTAAGCAGAGGCCTTATTTGCATTTTGAAAGTACTACAATTTCCTTTTCAGTAGTTCTTCTCTGTGTTGTTTCTAAAAGGCTGAACTTGCTAGAGGATTTAAATTTGGTGAGGTTCCAGTAATTCCCTTAACAACGAGTTTTAAAATCTACACCTTTAAAATAGCTCCACACCTTTAAACTTCAAGCTCACCTGGGTGTTAAAGCAGCCTGGCAAACCATTAGTAGAAATGGGAAAGGTCCAAAAGACAGGAGTGACAAGACTTGTGTTTCATTCGGTGCTTTAATGGATTTTTCCTCAGCTTCACAGCTAACCAGTGCAGATTATTTATAGAGTTTAAAGCCAGGAATTAACACTGTTCCTTGTAGGCAGAAATGTATGGGATCATTATTAATTCTTTAGCATTATAATGCCTTCTGGCTCAACGTGTGTGCTGGGGACCAAGAGTAAACATGCATTTATCATTCCGACCCTTATCTGTTCCCAAAAACGTCCTTCAGTGGAGAACTGTGAAACAGCCTGTCTAGAGGATTTGAGACCATTTATTTTTTGCTGCTGATACAAAGATCTTTACAGCCTTTGCTGTAATTGAACCTTCAAATGTAAAATGTTGCTAATACCAGTTTAGAGTGTTCCTTTCCCCCTAAAAAACATCCCAAACAAACAAACCAACCAGAAAAACCAATAAGATGCAAGTTGCCCTCACATGAAGCCTTCCAGTTTTCTTTCCCTGGGACAAATTACCCAGGCCTCCTGAGTACCTGGAGAGATCTTTCCCCTTCCAAGGCAACCTTTTTTTGAGTCCTTAGCTTCTCTTTGTTACCACCTGTTATCTCCAGTTTCACTATTTTCCTGAGTTCCTTTCCCTTGACAGTGGCTTCCCCGTCAGCTGTGAAGGGAATACAATCCTGGTACTGAATCCCTCGCTGGTCACTGAATTTAGCAGGACAAAATTGTCCTACACGTAATTTTAACGGTGTCCATGGAGTAATTCCAGCAGTCAGCCTGGCCTGTTGTCTTCTGCAGCTCCACTGCAACAAGAGGTAGGAGACAAGAACGCTACAGCAGCTGTTACTATTTGATCAGCAATGCAATCCTTGCTGGAATTTCATTTCCCTTGCAGCCTCGCTCCTAGAATACATTTGTCATCCATACTTTGTAGCAGACTTGTATTTGCCTGTAATTACATACCAGTGTGGCAATACTTTATTATTAAGAGAAAATACTGCCATTTAAATCCCCCATCTTAAACTGAAGTATTTGCAAAACTCTGTAATTGCTAAAAGAATAAAGCTGCCATTATTGTAGGGGAAGTTTACAGTTTGTTGCTTAACTACACCTGTATGGATTCCTTAGGTTTTCATGTGGTGTTTAAGACAGAGAGACTTCTGCAGGGCCCAACTAAAGGTTTCTGGCACTTTCACAGAATGGCTGAAGTTGGAAGGGGCATCAAGAGCTTATCTTATTCAGCTCCTGCACAAAGGGTTGTCCAGGACCATGTCCAGAGGCTTTTGAGTTACCTCCAAGGGCAGAAACTCCACAGGCTCTCTGGGCAGCCTGAGCCAGTGCTCAGTCAAAACTGAACTTCATTTGTTTCCAACTTGTGGTCTGTCTCCATCTACGAGAAATCCGTAAAAGTCAACTTGGAACAACAAACTCAGTGGGGTTAAGCTCAATGCAATGAGTGTATCCAGAACTGCAAGTGCTCAGTGATACACAAACCAGGAAAGATGATCTACTCTGGTTTCATTTTGTGCTGGTGTTTTGCAAACAGAAAACCGGTAATGCCCCTCTCTTGCTCTCTTCTGTGGTATTTTTTTACCTTTACAGGAATTTCCCACATATTATTGTCCTGTTCCTAAGACTGGTTGGGTAAAACAGACCCCAGGACTAGAAACACAGCCATGAGTTTGCTCCCAACCAGAAGCAATGTTGCCACAGGAAGCTCAAAACATCCATACTCAGTATCCAAGTGTCTCTGGAAGTTCAGGAATTCACACTAAAAACTGGCATGGTCTCTAACCCTTGTTCTGACACACCTGCACAGCATCTCTCAGCTCGCTGTGCTATCTGGGGGGAGGATGGGGAAGGTTTGTGCTCTCCCAGCAATCCCCACAGGATGGGCTGATTGACTGCAGGTGCTTCTGTGTTACCACGGGGCCTTTCAGGTAAAAACTGTTGTTCAGACGAGGGGTCCTGTGTTGTGTTGTGTGGCCAGGAAGGATCCAGTTTCCTCTTGTGAGTTCCCTCCTGTCACTTCTCACTGCACTCCCTGGTCCTTGGAGCAAACCTGTGTCACCCCTCAGAGCTCGGAGAAAACCCATTTCTCATGTGGGGGGTCCGCAAGTGGGATCCAAGAGGGACGGAGCACCTCTGCCATGAGGAGAGGCTGGGATTGTTCAGCCTGGAAGAGGCGGCTTTGAGGTGATCCGAGACCTTCCGCCTGAGGGGGACTTAGAGGGAAGATGGGGCAACGCTGTTTACAAGGGCGGGCTGAAAGTTATCAGCAGGGAACGGCCTCAGACTGAGCAGGTTTATATACAAGGCAAAGAATCTCCCTGTGAGGGTGGGGAGGCCTTGGCACGGGCTGCCCAGGAAAGCTGAGGGTGCCCCGTCCCTGGAGGTATCCAAGGCCAGGCTGGACGGGGCTCTGAGCGGGCGGTGTCCCTGCCCACGGCAGGGGGGTTGGAACGGGATGATCTTCGCGCTCCTTCCCGTCCCCGAGCGTTCCGCGAACCTCCGGGACGGGGCCTGTTTCTGTGGGGGGCGCGCGCACGGGAGTTTTCCCCCAGAGAACAAACGGAGCTTCCGGGCGCTCTAGCGAAGGCACCCACAGGGCTCCGTCTCTCGGGG
>WEKX01000346.1:0-68937 GCA_013390025.1 Pitta sordida | reverse complement strand
GGGTTGGGGGTAGGGGAAACTTAGCTTAAAAAAAAAAAAGGGAAAAAAAAGTTTAGTTTTTTTGGCCGCGCTGGGTTTGTAGTGCATGGAGTCATTTGTGTGCCTTTGCTGCTGTTGCCAAATGAGAGGGGTGCTGTTTTATGTCCGCTTTGTTAGTTTTGAAGTGACTTCAGTGGGAGCAGAGCTCAGGTACTGCGGTTGTTCAGCGAGGGTTTGCTGCTTTTGGGCTGTTTCATGTCTTAACTTACAGATGCCTCCAAGCTAAGGGGACCAATTAAAGCACATACTGAGAAAAATAAACGCCCTGTTTTGGCCATTTGAATGAGCCCAGCCCCTGTGACACGGTGCAGTCGTTGAGCGTGTGCCCGGGTCGTGCCTGTTTAACAGTGGCTTTTTTTTTCGAGACTTGGTGTAGTTTCCCTGCAGCCCCAGCAAACGCTGCCATTGCCAGAGTTTACACAGAAGGCAAGTTTGGTGTTGTTCGCAGCAAATTGCTGGTTAGTGAGGAACTTGCCCAATAGGCTGTTGGAAGAACGGCACCGACCATTGGAAACGTCGGTCTGGGGAGCAAAGGGGACAGTGAGTTCCAGTCCTGGCTTTACCACTGGTTGTGTCTCTTTCCCCAAATATGGAATGGGTTTCAAAAACTCTTCTGTTTATTGTCGAGCTCTGAGAAGACAGTGCTGAGTTCACAGAATATTCTGAGTTGGAGGGGACGCTCAAGGATCATCAAGTCCAACTCTTAAACAGCACAACTGGCAGGAATCGAACCCCCAGTCTCCCTCATAAGAGGTGGGGACGCTCACCACTGTACTAAAGTGGATCTTCTGGTCTCTGAACAGAGTAACTTGTTAAAGTCATATAAAACTGATATTTCTCTAATTTTGTTTTTGAAAATAAAGTTCCTAAACCAGTTCAGGTTCATTTTGTCCCCAGCTCAGTTGGGGACCTTTGCCATTATCCTGTCTAGTAGTGGCCATAAACAGGTACTTGGAAAGAGCAAGGAAGAGCCAAACTTAAATGTTGTTTCCCTGTGAAGCTTTTCCATTTTCACTCCATTTGATGGAGTGTTTGCAACTCCAGGAGTTCAGGAGAAGTCATGAGGCAGTCTACCAGAGGAGTGGATTCTCCTGCTAAGTTTTCATTGCCCTGTGCCAGCCTCTGTTTTGTCTGCCCCGTCTGTAGCAAGGCGAAGTGGTATCTGAAGTATTTCTTGAAGGTTACCTGTCACATCCTAGGGAAACAACAGTCTCAGTGTCCAGGCTTTGCATGGCCTCTTCTCCAAGCCCACCTGGACTTCTCCTTCCTCTTTCCCGCTGGGGAACTGCAGCAGCAGTGCCCTTTCAGTTCCTCAGTTCACCTCAACATAACTCAAGTGCTTCAGAGAAATATTGAACAGACACTTTGCTCACATGTTGAGCTCACCAGATTCCCTCAGTTTTCCAGCAGGAAGTGCATCTACTTTGCCAATTCCCTTGTTCCAGGCGGTCTGTGTGTGCCTGAGACATGGTCTCCTTTACTTTTCTGAACAGTTTCTCTTTGTCTCATCTCTCTTGAACCAGAACAACCAATATATGGTGTTTCCTCCAAAGAACGAGACCTGTTACCTGTAGTAGTGATTTGCACTGATTGCTCCCCAGAGATTTAATTTCTACAGGAAATTCTCCTAAAGGTTTCCAACCTAGCTTAGTAGTAAGGTAAATAATGTGTATGAAGTTCCTGATATATTTAAAGTATGCATAGTAGATTTTCATTTGTTGTGATGGAACCCTTACCTGCACAAATTAGTACATTAGTGACTTTAATGATTTACTGCTTTCCTCCAAGAATTCCTCATTAGAAACAGGTTTCAGGATCAAAGTTCTGGTATAGATATTAAATTAAACAAAGAACGTAAAAGAACAAGGGAGAGAATGGGTTTTTTGAGCCTGCAAAGTGGTCACCGATTCCTCATTTGAGAGAGTCTGGAAGCAATTCTTTGAACCTTTGAATGGTTGGATTCCCGTACAGTTGTGAGGGATATTGTTCTGCAGAGCAGAGAACGCTGCTGGAGAGGCATCATAAATTTAAAAAAAAAAAAACAAAGAGGCAAGTTTGTTGGGACATGCTCAGAGCATGGATTGTTTGTGGTAGACTCGTGTGCGTGGTTGGCAAACTGTTGGTCTGGGAAACTTCCACTTTCTCAAAACTTAGCCAGACACTAGGGCTCAAACCGGAAAGGGTGACAGTTCTAGACCTTCCCGCCACAGAAGGCTTATTAAAGTGAGTATTTTGTGCCTTAACAAGTTCAACATTTGCCTGACAGCAACTGACACTATGTAGTAATAAGGGAATAATTCTACTTAGCTCTTGAATGGAAAATAGAGCGTAGCACACTGGAGTTGGACTGTATTGCAGTTTCTTGAGGGCTCATGTTAGCTGGTCTGTCTTGAGAATACAAAAATAGCAAGCGGCTTTTCAGGAAGAGTTTGAGACTGTCTTTCTGATCATTCACACCCCTTCCCTTTTTCTTCTTTACTGTCCTCTCCTCAAAATGCTCAAAACCAGTATTTTTCTGCTCCCTCTTCTTGAAATCGTGATGCTATTTGCAACTTTTCCACACTTGTCCAGTACAATCAGTGGCAGAATTTTGTCTATGAGTGTATTCACCTTATAGGAATTTGATCCTTAGATGACCCCACTGGAGCTTTTTGTTTCTTTTCAAAGTGATGAATATAAGGTGGAATGAATTGAGTTTCAGGGACTTCTAAAAGTTCCCTACTTCAGGCTATGTTTGTTAAGAAGTTAGTAATGACTCTGTTCTAATAGAAGGCTTTCTTTCCTGACTACAGGAAATGATTGTTCTCTGGAGCTGCTGCCCTCAACATTTCCCACCCACACAATCATAGCAAATGTATCTCCATCAGGTTCTCACAGCAATTTCTTAATTGCCACAGCAAACGTGTCAATACCTGTGTGTATCCATATCCTTTCTCGCCTCTTTATAAATTTTTATATTCTGCTTTTTATTAGAATAGGCTAGGTGATTTTTATTTTAATCTTTAAAAGCTTGTGCAGCTCAGGGTGAGGTAAGTTACTGTGTATCTTAGAAGGATGTGAAATTTCTGTTCCTAGAAAAAAATTACATAGTTGTAGGAGTGAGTTTTGAGTAAGGTTGAGAGCGCTTCAACTTCTTAGTGTTTATCCAGGCTTCTTTCTTATGGATAGTTCATGGAGGAAAGACCCTTTGTCAAGTCCTAGAATAGGTGTAAAATTTACAAGGTAAGATCAAAAATATACAAAGTTTAGGTCAGGAAATCATCTTGATGTGTAACATTTAAGTCAAAGGTTTTTTTGGTGTTTCTGTAGTCTTTTGCTTCCATGTGCATTTTCTCCTCTTTGTGCTGTTCCAACATTGGAGCACATGGAGCAGCTCATAGTCGTCATAGCTGTGGCCACTGTTCCATGTTCCTGCGTACTCCACGTGTCACATTCCCTTTCCCTGAGCAGTCTGAATGAACTGTTGTGGTAGGGACAGCATTTGTGGGGTGTTTGTTCCTAGGGAGCTCTAGGTCTGTCCCCTGTTGAGACACACAGCTCAGATGGTGGGTGATGGGGGCCTGCAGGGAAATGGCACCAGGCAAAAAGTCAAAGCAGCAGCAGGAGGGATCCCAAGAGTTGCCCTGAGTCAAGAAGTGTCAGAGGTTCCTCGCAAACTCTTTTTCATTTGATTTTTCCTGGGACAGTTTGGGAGTACCTGTGGATGAGCTTGTGTGTCACTTCCCCTGAGCAGCGAGTCCCGTTCTCCTTTACTGAGGTATCCTGTGCTGTGGTTGTGGATTGGGTCTCACAGTGTCAATAGCCCACTCAGTGAGAGAAACTAAGCCCAGCAGGTTAGGCAGTGCCGAGGTAGCCTTGGTCAAAATAGGATTATTGGTTTTTTAGCTTTTTGCTGTGATATTTGATATGCAAAGCTGACTGTCAGACCCTGAGCTCATGTGCTGCTGCTGTGTTACCTTTTCAGCAGGTGAAAGACCTGGCTCTGTGCAGAGGCTCACCAAAGCGTTCTGTAGAACAGAGTAACTATCTACATCACACTTCTAAATATAGTCCTGAACACAAGTGTGGCAGTATTCATGAAAAAATATTTAAAGCTAAATTTCACACTCATTTCGTGTTGGATCCATTTCTGGTTTATTTCTGACTCTTGTAAGATGAAGGGTGGAGGGTTTTTTTCCCTCCTTCTAAATTCTGCTGTAAGAGCATGTCTGAGAAATGAAGGGCTTGTACAAAGGAACAATTTTGTGGAGTCTTTTTGGTGTCATGTGTTTTTGTTCAGTGTTCGAGTCTTAATGTGGCACATTCACACAAAGCTTAAATGGCAGCAGCCAGAAAATTTTGGAAATTTGAAAACTGTAGCTGCTAACTAATGGTTTGGAATGACCCTTATGATAGTGGTGGTGGTTATATGTGATCAGCAGGATAATCCCAGTAAAAAGCAATTAAAAAGCTGAGATTTATCTATGGAAGAAGACTTTAGTCTTCTTTTCCCCTATCACTGTGCTTATTCTGGATATAAATTTTTTGTTTGTCTTAAACCATGCTCCGCTGGCCTGATTGTTCCTCAGTCACATTTGCTTTTTGCATCACCCTAATACTCAGAAGTCAACTATTTCTTTTTATAACATAAAGATATACAGGAGACCTACACTATTGTTATTTTCCTTGGCCTTAGTACTTAGGTTGCACCATGTAACCGCAGTTATGCTTGTAAACGTTGTATGAGCTTAACTAGGATACAGTGAAAACATGAACTTCAGGATTTTAATAAAATTGACTGCAAAGATAGTATGGTTTTGGTAGCTATGGTAACTAACACTAATTAAAATATGCTAAAATTTGCAGGGGAGTGAAAAGGGGGAAAATGTACGTTAATGGCTTTGTTTTCATAATTATACAGTAAAACATTTTTCCCAGTGTATTGCTTAAGTGCCAGTCAGTTGATTATTTGCGTTTCTTAAAGAAACCCTTTAAAAATAGTAGAGGCTGAACCACACTGAAAAACTAAAAAATGTGTAAATCTACCCACTACTTCCAGGGTAAGCTCATTCCTTGGGCAGAGGCTTCCTGCAGTGTTTGTTGTAGGCTGCAGCTTTCTCTGCTGGAGGCAGCATCTCCAGGGCTTTGTGATCACAGGCTCTGGGCCTGGTATAATTGTAATTAAAAAGTGTAATACAGATGGACCGGTGAGGGCAGCTAGATGGACAAATTGTTGCCGTCATTGAGATTGATGATATCTTTAAATGAACTTTTGAACTTTTAAAGAAATACATAGCTTTTATTATCGTGTTCAGATTCCTGAAAAATAATTCCCATTAGTTGACTTTCATGTGTAGGTGCAGAGGAAAGATTTAAAGGATGGCATTTTCACGTCCTGCTTGTTTTCAGAGTTTCTTTTTAATTGAATGGTAATACTGTATTGGTGTACTTGTTTCAAAAAGGATTAAGAGAGTTGTTCTGTAATAGCTGTAATCCTTTGTGTTCAACATATTCACAGTATTGTACAAATATTAACAAATCTGCACAACGCTTCAGTGGGGTAGATGGGAACAATAAGATGAAAAGTTTGAATTATCCAAGGTCAGTATTCAAGTAAATATTGGATCCAGGATTAAAACTGTCCTCAGTCTTGTGAAGAGCACGATTTCTGATTTCTCAGCATAGTGTCTTTCCTTAACTTGTCTGTCCAGTTCCATCCATTTCTACCACAGCCAAGTGCTCTTCTACTACTGGTAGAAGTTCAAGGGAGAGTTTTGCTGACCAAGAATATGAACTATTTTTAGCTGTATTATTTTTGAGATCCGTTGCTTTTGGTTAATTACTTTTTGAGACTTTATATTCACTTTTGAATTAAGAAGTAGATTTCCTGTTAATAATGGAAATTAATAAAGATACATTTAAGTTTTTCTTGCAGCACAGATTCTGATATATCTGGGCTGATACTCCGCCTGTAGATCTGAACAATCTGCACATTCAAAAGGAGGTTACAAAATATTTGAGTGTCTTCATGTGCATTAGAAATTTGCCTACAAATAGGTGGCCATATCAGTAACTCTCACTCACACCAGTATCAGATTGAGTACCTCTGTTGTTTCACTAGAGGAAAAAGGCCATTCAGACCTCAACATTATTTGTTTCAGTAGCTGGCAGGATAGATTTTGTTTGGGTTTGTGGGAGTAGCAGCAGGTGCATGCTCTGTGCATTTACTGGTGTTGTTGCATTGAATATTGAATTTACTGGTATTGTTGCATTGAATATTAATGAAGGAGAGCTAGTCTTGGTTTAGGACTTCAGAGGTTGTTTACATAACCTGTGCTCTGCTTATTTAGGATTTTGGCTCCTTAACCTTTTTCTCCCTCTTCGTTCCCTTTGTACAAAACAGATGTGACTTTCTCTCCATCAGTGATAGGCTTGTTTCATCATTCTGGCACATCATCTTTCTTACCCATCATCCCTAAACCCATCTGACCTTTCTATCTTACCTTTCCCCAGTTTGATTAAGAATTATTTTCACTCTGTTTCCTATTCTTTAGACTTTATTGAAATTCACTTGAGAAGATTTAATAGCCTTTTGGGCCAGTTCCTCAAGTGCATGTCTTCACCTTCGCATGCTGCTTGGCCCTGCCTGTCACGGTGCTCCTTGATATGTTGTTCTTCCCTCACTTCTTTGCTCACTCTTTTATGCTCTGAAGACTCAATCTAGTTGCCTTTTTGTGTGTTACTGTCGTTTTCTCCTTCTGGCAAAGTGCTGCAGGACTATTTAGTTCTGAAATTTTTGGGAGTGATACAAGCCCAGATGATGGCATCTCCCAGCTCTGCCTTTTTATTGCTAACTTTTCTCACTTAAATTTGTCAGCTTCCCTTTCTGACACCCTTAGCAGAAATCTTTCCCAGCTTATGCTTTGGATGGCCCAACATGTTTTCCTACAATTTTTGTCCATTTCTCCTGAATTTAGAGTAGAGGTGAGGAATAATCTTTTTTTGTCATTCCCAACCCAAAATCTTGCTGTCTCACATACACCTCATCTGCTCTGTGGCTTACACCCAGCTTTACCTTTCTCTCCATCTAAATATACTTTATGTAGTGCTTTCACTGAGCCCAGTGTTTATTTCTGGAGTCCTTTTCTCTGGCCTTCCAACGATGCTCTCCTCTATTAGGCAAAAAATAAAAAAGCAAAACAATATAGTAAATTATACTCCCCAAATCCTGAATTGACCATGCCAGCACCTGGCTGACCCCTGTTTTGCAATCCCCTCTTTTTTAGCCGCATTGAGTTTGGTGGCACCTGTCTTACTCAAGTAACTTCTGCATTCCTACGGCTGTTTGGTGCCCTGTGTTGTCTGTAACTGTCATTCCCAGTTTCTTCTGCTTTGGTATTCTGTATTTGGATCATAATCTCGGTGTACTTCTAGCTCAGACGTGTTCTATATGAGACACATTTTTCCCCCGTTGTATCATGAATATCTTCTGAGCCTGCAGGATCATTACATTTTCTGAAATCTCATCTGTTCTTCCCGTGTAATTCCTCCTTTAATGTTTGCATTAAATTAGCTAAGAAAGTAATTTATAGTTGGGGGGTTTTTTCCAGTTTCAAATAAGCTAGGTGGCTTTTATTATTATTATTGTTATTATTATCATGCTGTTTTCCTTCTCAGTCACAGCAGTACTGAATATTGTTTATTTGTGTGTAAGTGGCACTTAGGAATCCATGCCCTGTCGTGCTCCGTGTGTGTATTTGCTTTGAAGCGCCACGTGTGCCTTTGGTTATGGGTTCTTTGCTTTGGTTCTTGTGCATCTTTGACTTTATGAGCTGTAACTGATGCACATCCTGCCGAGGCAGGTGATCTTACCTTGTCTGTAGAAGCAACCTGGCTGAATCAGTAGCAGAGCAGTTGAGCTGTGTGTATGGAATCTTGTGCAGGTGTTGGCCATATGTGCTGGGTATATGCCTGGAAATGGGAAGGGTGATGGTAAGTTTTTTCATCTGTCAGTGTATCATTTTTCACAAGGGGTGGAATTTTTTTGAAGGCTTAGGGGAAGGACGAATTTTGTTCAAGGTTCTTTCATTTTATTACTGTAAGATTTATAGCATTGCCAAGCCCCTTCTTTGGACTGATACCAGACCTGCCATCCCTCATCCATTCAGAGTGCAGAGCTCTCTTCCTTTATTTTTCTAGCTTTTACTCCAAAAGTGGAAAAATTCATCATTTGAACTATTTTTTGAAGGGATTAGTTTGTTCAGTCCTTGTTTCTAAATTAGAAAGTAAAGAATGTTATAAGGAGACTGAGGTTTCCATAGTGTTATTCTACATCCCATGGTAGGATTTTCAGTTTTAGAGCAGTAACATATTTCTCCTTGAATTTTACCAACTCACTTCCTGCCCTGTTAAAGTCACCTTCTCTGCCTCAGTTCCCTGCCTCTCTAGACTTGAAGGTGTTACCTTTTGGCCTGGATCCACCCATCCTGACTCTGAAATGAGGGCCTGACTGAAGGAATCATTCCTGGAACAGTTTATCCTTTGCTGGTTGTTACAGATTCTCTAAGGCAGGGTTGCTTTCTTGGCTTTTCTTTTTTTGAGCACTGCTGAGGCCAAATGTCTTCCCAGTGACTCTGAAATTCCTCAGCAGTTCACTTTCTTCTTGCTACCCATTCAGCTTCGGTAGGAGCCTATGTGGGGAGAGATCTGTCATGTGCTCTGGCTCTTGAGCCCTGTACTTCAGTACCTTGAGGAGTTGTTTGCCAGGATCTCTCCAAGTCTGACCTTTTCTTGGAGTAGTTATTCCAGCATGCTCTGCTCTTTATATGGAATCACAGAATACCAGGCCCTCTGTCTGGCATTATGACAACTGTGCACAAAAGCAATTTTTCCTAATTTACCTGTCTTTGAGAATGTCCCGTCCTAAACACCAGAGGGAATCAATGCTGTCCAGTCCTGTGTCGTGCATTTACCCTGCATATTTTGTTACAAGTGCCTAATAGGTATGTTAAGTGCAAGTTCTCAGTAGCTGATGTTATTGAAACACTTTTTCCATATGTGGGGAAAACAATAGATACAACTTTGACAGTCTAATCATAGCCTCCTAAGGGAAGGTATAAGGTTTTAAATGACTGGGAACAGAGTCCAGACAAATGATTTTACGAAACAAAACCCTGAGCTACAACATTTTTAGTGCTGCCCTTCTCTCTCTTCTGTAGCCTCAGGCACTGAATTTTAACTTGTCCATATGTTTGGTTCATATCCTGGTTTTCTTCTGGCCCTGTTGGTTTTTGCTGGATTCTTCTTTTGTACCTGTCTTTGTAGTCTGGCACAACAACAGACAGGGAGGCCTAAGGAGAACTGCTGGAAATGGATGTTCGTGTTTCTCCTACCCCTCCCCCATGTCTCCTCTCTCCCTCCCGCCCCTTCCCAAATTCCATTAATATTTACAGAACAAGAGGCAGTACTCCAGCATTAGCCTCAAAAGTCAGAATGAGATTTTTCTGGCTCTATCTGCAGCTAATGCAGAAGACAACAGAGGTTAGAAATGCACTTAAAAAAAAAAGAACAAAAGGCCTTTTCATATCCAGCACATTGGATGGATTGTGTTAGGTATAAATAAGCTTTCAAAGACCAGAGCACATATAAAAAAAATACTGCATGTCGTGTTGTTGGAAGGCAGAGGAACATGTATTTGCTTACTGACTACATTAAAAGTTCCTGAGCTTTAACTTACAGAAACTAATTTTTTACCATTGTTTCTTCAAAACTTTTTATGGGGCGAAAAGAATTCCCTTCTTCAACTTACTGGTTCCTGTACAGATAAACAGGAAAACAAAAAATTCAAATGAAGAGGAGATGAAGGAGATATGTAAATAAACTTTCACCTTCAATCCACCAGTGAAATTTTGCAAATATAAATTTCATAGGCAAACTGAGAAACTGGGTGGAGGAGAGTGAAGAGAATGAGGAATTCAGAAGTCTTTGACCTCAAACTAAGTATTGTCTTTCGTGTCCATTGTTAAGTGCATAGAATGCACATAACCTTTATGAATTGACTTAAAAAGAAAAAGCCAACATCAAAACATAAATATTTATGTTCTTCCAGATCGTTTTTATTTTAATGATGCTTTATTCATTGGAAAGTATTTGCTGACTTCTGTAGTGTTTACAGGCACTTACTCCTCTGGGTCCCTTTCCATGACTGTCTCAAGACTTGCTTTTCCCCGGCCATGGGAAGGATAACTTGTCCCTTTCCAGTTCGTGTGGAGTTCTGGCTACTGGTGACCTCAGCTAGTTGCCAGCAGACAGTTTTTTTAACTGTGTGAAGTAATGGATTGCATCCATCTGGTGCTGAGGCCAAGGGTTATTTCAGAGCAGAGAATCTGATCTGCATTCTTCAAATGGAGAAGGAGGTCACCCGCGTGTTCTGTGGGACACCGTTTGGCAAAGCAGTCTAGAGAAGCTGCCTCTGCAGTATCCGTGTGCTACTCTTCCTCTGAGGAATTGTGGGAACATATTTTAGCAAAGGATTCCTCAGTGCATCCAATACCCCAAAATACAGAAATACCGAAAAAGGTAGTGGGTTTCAGGTTTGGGGGTTTTTTTTCCACTGAGTATGGATTCATTGGTTCTTAAATTTCTGTTCATTCCGTAAGATATCAAGACCCATCAATCAATCCTTTAATCTGGAAGTTCATGGGGTTTTTTAGGGAAGGGCTCCCTTATTTTCTTCTCAGGTGTCTGGCATTAGAATTGGCTTATCTCACTTTTGTGATGAACCTACATTTTTCCAGACAGATGAAAACATAAGGGTTTATTTTTCAAAACTGAAACAGTTGGATTGCCTTTTTGTTTTACTGGGATAAGCATCCATGATGCTCTGGGGAATGGAGAATGATCTAAAATAAGCCTAGCTGTTTTTTGTTGTTTATCTGTTTCTTTTTGCATCTGTCTTAGTATTTATTGCTACCATCTGCATTTCATTTCAGGTTGTCTGATGTCTTATTCTGCATGTTCTGTGCCTATTCTTTTTACGTAGCCTTGGGCTGTAATATCACCATTTGCCTACAAGAGATCCATTTCTATCTGTAACAAAATGAATTGCATTCATCTGTGTAATTCATTTCTAATGAATGCCTTGCTCCTCATTAAACGGTGATTTACCTTTGTTTCCCTTTCCTGCATTGTCAACACGAACCATTTTGAGGTCCTGTGGAGAGATGCTAATTTGAGAAAGCAAAAGTCAATGCGACTGAGCGCTCACGGGGGCCATCCTTGTTGGCGCGTTCAAAAATATTCATGGGGCACTTCGTGAAATACAATTTGCAGGTGGATAAGAAGACTCAAAATGTTTTCTTATTCATGAGCTCTTCAGTGCACAAAGACAACACTTGATATTTTAAATACGTTTCACCTTGTCACTGTTGGGAACAGGTGAATCTTTTAAGTCCTTGTCTGTTTTGCAAAAATTTTATGTATCACATGCATATTTGGGGACACTAAATTCTTGGTTCCCTGTCTCCTCTCTACCTTCTCAGGAATATTAAATTTTATTTTTCTCCCAGAGTAATGTTTTTAAATACTTAATTTTGAGATATGTCAAAGTGTTTCAGACGTAAACCTTTGTCTAACTAAAGGAAAGTGATTAGTACCATTAACTAAGGAAATAAGGATTGTGTAGTAATTTTGTTACCGATCTGGTTCTTGTGCAACTTTCGTGTAATGCCCTTTCCAGCTCTCCATCAGCATTCCCTTTTCCAACCCTGCACTTTGCAGAACAGCAGAATCTGCTGCATGTGCAAATAGATCTGTGCTGCTGACAGATGATGGTTTGAGTATGGCATGAATTACTAAGTTGATTTTCACTTTAACCCTAAGCAGAGTTTGAACTGGAGCAAAATATGAAAATACTATTGGTAGACATAATGTAAAGCAATTCAGATGGTTTTCAGGAAGTTTTATTTACGACCTCTTCAGGTCTTACTCTGGTGATAGTAAAGCCACTCACTGGCACTTCTTATCAGGTTAATTTAGCTTGGGATTTTTAGTATTTATTCTTGTGTTGGGCCAAATTGATCCCCTGTTGAAACTCTAGAATTGTCAGTGGGCATCACTTGATTTACACCACAGATTAATTTGAACATGGTATTATGAGGGGATTGGAGCATGGGAAGTTGGGGGTTTTTAACTGTTCTTGCCTAAGTCATAGAGTATTTGGAAGTAAGAACACTGATTAATGTAACAATTTTATTTTTAATATATATTTTAGAGGACAAAACTGACCTTGAGAACAGTGTGATGCAGAAGAAAATTAAAATCCCCAAACTCTCTCTGAATCACGTAGAAGAAGCTGGGGAGGTTACAGATTATGGGGAAGAAGATGTGGAGCTTAGACACAGTAAGGTACTGAAGTCTTTCCCATTTTTTTTTTTCCCTTCCTTTTTTTTTCCTGTTTTTCAAGTGCTCGGGGCATATACAGACGTCTTAGCCTAAGAATTCCAGGCCTGCTTTTGATCCCCTTAAAACACTGGATTTGGTGAAATTGGGTCACATTGTGGGGAGGGTGGGGCCTGGCTTTTCAAAACCTGATCTAAGTGCAGCTGAACCTTCTGCTGTGTGTACTGCCTGCACGGTTTAATTGCTACCTGAGACTTTTGGAACAAAGCTCTTCCAGTTTGGCCCAGGATGCCTTAGAAGTCCCCAGTTCCGTGACTTTGGGGCACTTGTGACCTGTGTCACGCTGCTTGTTTGGGATTGGAAGGGATGCCCTGAGACTTCCCGACTGCAGCAGTGGCTGAGAGGAGCTGACAGGACTGCATCCCTCCAGTGCAGCTGCCTCTTGCCTTTTTGGGTTCAGATGCCAAAAACACACTATGGAAATGTATTTATTTTTTGATATCAAATTATTTCTTTAAAAGTCTGCCAGCCTTCAGAATAAAATACTCCTCTGTGGCTTCATGTGTTTAGCAGCTGCAGGAATGATACCAGGACGTTTCTTTATTCTTTGTGGTGGGCTAGCTTTTTTGGTTTTAATTTTTCACTTTTTAGAACTTGCAGCAGGGATAACATCACATAATTTTGTTTTCTGCCACATTATTCATGGATATTGTGGTGTGAGAGGTGATAGTATCGGCATCTCATCTCTAACCTATGAGCTGCATTTACTTTCCTTGCAGCTGCTTGGAAATTCAAAATGCTTTTTGATATATGGCCAGTAAAACTCAGTGACTTCACCAGTACTGTCACGTATTAGTGCTACTATTGAGGTGTGATTTAATTTGTAGGGTTTGTACAGATGACTTAAAATTCTGCTGAGAGTTCAAAGGACATGAAGCCTCTGCAATGCAGTACTAATATAGGAGGAATCAGTTGATAAGGCAGATGAGGCTGGATGATACATTTGGTCTCCAGCTTCTGTTTTTGAATCATTTTCAATGTTTACTGGTAGTGTAACTCAGTTGCTTGCATCAGGCAGTTGGGTGAATGAGCTACAGGAATAGTCAGAGAAGGTTTTGTCTCCCAAAGTGTGGGAAGGACAAGCCCTCATTTCACAGAACAGCTTTGTGCCCTGTGCTGCTTTCATCTCTTATGTCATCACAGGTGATAAATGTAGCACACAGCTGATTCTTCCTCTTACTTACTAGAAAACCAATTGCTGACAGAAATCTAAACATTAGGGTAAGAGTTAATGAAAAAGAGCTCTAGGTCCACTTTTTAAAAAAAATAAATTAACTTTACAGAATCAAGTGACCTGTATATACACAGAGTTTGAAATTGTTGTCCAAACAGAGAAAGGCCTTTAACTACCTGAGAAGTTTGTACCTTCATTTAGCTGAATTGCAATTGCAGGTTACTTGTGATGTATATTATATCCACAAGAATGTTTGCCGAAACATTTTTGTAGGCCAACTTTGTCTTGGATTTTTTTAAAAACAAGAATAATAACAGTTCCCAGGTCTGTAGAATTTTAATTTTACTACTTCTTACCCTTCTCCTAATTTATTTATTTTTTTATTGTAACATGCAGAGGCAAGATGGGAGGAAACAAAGTGAAGGTACACACAAAAGCATTGAAGCAGTTGTTGCTCGCCTTGAAAAACAGAATGGGATGAGTCTCAGTAATACTTCCAGCCCTGAGGAGGCTTTTATGGAGACTACAGAAGGCATGAACAATATGGACGATGCTGTAGTTCCTCGGATTCTGTATGAGGAGTTGCTGAGGAGTTACCAGCAGCAACAAGAAGAAATGAGACACATTCAACAGGAGCTTGAGCGAACGCGGAGGCAGCTTGTGCAACAGGCCAAGAAGCTAAAGGAGTATGGGGCACTCGTGTCCGAAATGAAGGAGCTCAGAGACTTGAACAGGAGGCTCCAGGATGTACTGCTCCTAAGACTAGGTAGTGGTAAGTGCCGGACTTAAGTGGGACTAGTTTGAATGAATTTTCCAAGTGTGATCAATAGTAATGGAAGCGTATTTGAAGAGTAGCAGTGGTTGTTAAACTGGACATTGAATGTTCAAGGGGTTTTCTGCTGTGGCTGTACAATATGTGTCGAATTTGTATGCTATGTATGTCTGGGGCGTTCTTTAAAAACTGGAGGTCTTTGTGCTGGTATGGCTGAATCAGAGTTCCATTTTGAGCAGCTGTATTTTCAAGAGTTTCTGGCCTTCCAATATATGCTGAAAAAGTTAATAAAGCATCATCTGCAAAATATACCAATATGTTCCAGTTTAAAAGGAGGAAAAAAAGGCCCTGGAATGAATAGTTGGGCTGAAACTAGTTTATTCTTTTCAGTTAGGGATTTTGTTTATTGTTATGTGACTGTTACCTTCTATTTTCTTCCCATTAGTATCTTATTAGAATGTGACATACTCCTAAACTTCCTCGCAGTGGCTTTAAGCAACCCTGCTATTTGAAAAACAATGGATTGTTAAAGGATATTTAAACTTATATTAGTGTCCCATTTATCAACACTTGTTATAAAATGCAGGTTTGTGTAATTTGGATTTCAGCTTTAAGTATCTTGGGTCAATTGCTCATTGTTTGGGTTTATAAGAATTATTTAAGCATTATGTTGGAATAAATGGGAAAAAAGACAAATAAAAAGTTCATCCTTTTCATTGAAGATGGTACCTTTGGAATACCTTCAAAATTTTGACTAATTACATTTATTTGCTATTAGAATGTAGTACTGCTGTGTTGAAGATCTGCTCGGTGACTGATGCTTGGTTGAAATCTGTGCATCCAAAGTCAGCATGCTGTTCCTTATGTCTGCCTTTGTGTATCTGGAAACTTAATTTTTTGCATGTAAATTGGATTTTGGCTCTTCTCCTGTACTGGAACGAGTGCATGCAATTTGCATGTGGGTCTGAGTTACATTCACATACAAACCTGAGCCTGGGAGAGCATGTGCCTGAGCTGGAGCATGTGCTGAGATGTGCCCCCAGCTGTGGAGCCAGGATTTGGTTGTATCCCATGATTGAAACTGGGTGTTTGATTGTGAATGCTCATCAATTGTTACACTGTGCATAATTAAAATGTCATTACTCATTATAAACATTCTAGTTAACTTTTAAAATAAAACTAAATAGGCAAGGATTCCACAGCCTGAAAAACATGATGTGGTTGGCAGTAGATTCCACTGAGCTTTCTGAAATTTTCCTTGGATGGAAAGATGTTTCTTCATCTGCAAGTTGTTAGCTGGGATTTATGTGAATGGAGCACGAGCCAGATGTTGGTAGGCAATGGGGCTGAACAGCATAAAGTACCAATTTAGTTGGTAGACTTGACAGCAATTGGAGTGGTGAGACCAGCGCTGAAATGAAGACAGCTACTGAATTCTGTCTCCTTTCTTTCACTTTAAGAATAAAGGATGATTCTTTTGCTTGAGCCAAATAAAGAAACCTTAGAAGAAAAATTTAAAAAAAAGAAAGAGGAAAAGAAACCCCAAAACCATCTGGAAAAATACCGAATCCTGAATCTTCTCTAAATATCGGGCATGAATTTCCATTATATCAGTCTGGCACCTGCTTTACAACAGAAAATAAACGTCAGTTACATTGGAGACAATTTCTTTTAGTTTAATTAAATGCCTGGACAAATACCAGCTATAGGTAACTTTAAAAAAATCTCTTTTTGTTACTTTTAAGGAAGTTATGGTAACAAAGGGAAAGTTTGGCCCTGTGGGCTGTGTCCTTCACAGGGTTTGTATTTCCTAAGACTCAGTGTATTAACCACTGCTTACTCTGTTGCCTTTCCTTGCAGCCTCATTCACAGTAGAGAAACAGCCACGTTCTAGAAAGATCAATACAAAACTTATGAATAATTAGCAAGGGAGACATCTTCAGCAAAATATAATTTAGAGAGTCTGTTGACAGTATGAAAAAAATGCTACTTTTAATCAAGAAATAGATATGGAAAAGACTTTCTTAGCCTTCCTTACTTTTCCAGCTTATAAATGAGGTATGTTTGGATATGTGAATAATCTCTGAAAATTGTTCCAAAAATAAATTACATCCTGAGTTCGTCTTCAGTTGCAGTGATCTCTTAAACCTAGAGTTTCAAATTACATGTAATTTATGTTATGCTGCATTTTTAGCAGGCTGGACTTAATGCAAACTAATTGCATTTCTGTTTCACCTTAGAGACTTGTAATTTCTTTGCATGAGATGACAGCTGGTTTGCGCTGATGAATTGCAGCTGTGGGAAATGCGTGCCTGTTGCCATTTTAAACTTGCAGATCAAATATAGAACAGCCTCTTGAGCTGACGTTCAGTCAAGTAGTCAGTCTCCTCATTTCCCATCAACATGTGGATTTCAGTGAGGGGCTGGAAGTCGATGTATTGAGATTTAGGTCTTCATTTCTTCTGCTAGGCTTGAGGCGTTCCAGTGGGAAGAGTGAGGATCTTCATCTTCCACATGGTGACACTGGATTGCTCATTGTTACAAAACAGCCTCGAAGGCGGATGTGGCAAATGCCAGTAGTGAAATCTGTTCTGATCTATGGATGCGTGTTTAATCTTTATGATTTCAGTATGTTACTGCCCAACAGATCCCTTCCTGGAGGAGGCAGGCATTTGACCAGGGCTCTAGGGACTAAAACAGTGGAAAAATGCCATGACTGTTTTTGAAGAAGTTATGGTATCCCTCATCTGAGCTCCTGGAAGACTGTGTGCAGCCTCTTGCCTTGCCTGCGTTGGGATCAGGAAGCCCTGCAATTGTAGGCCTTTGCAGTTTACCTTTGTTGTGTTGCTCCTGAAAAAACCACTAATTTGCCCTCTTTTTATCAATAGAGAGTAAGGTAATTTAGAGAATTAAATAACCAGCTTTTCCCTGTAGGGACTTTAAATAGTCCTTGGACTGCAAAAGAATAATTTCAATATCTTCTTAAAAAATAGTTGTCTCCAGGGCAGGATCTGTGCAGTTTTCTGTAGCTGTATGTGGCCAGAAATAGTGCAGTTGTACAGGGATAATGCTTGGGTTATGTGAGCTCCCTGATGTTATGCTGCTGAAAACTAGTGTTGCTCCAAAGTCAGGGAGTATATTCACATTCATTCATAAACACTGATTCATCGACACAGGCACACGAACTCTCCAGTTTTTATTTTTAATCTCAGTTTAATTTCGGCCATCCAGTGTGCAGTGTCTTGGGATTGACACCAGAATAGGGAGAATGAAATGGGATTTGTGTCTTTTCATGTTTTAGGAGTTACTGTTTTTCAGCTGTTCTGGATTTGTTTGACTTTTTGACTTGGGGAAAAAAAAAAAGCAACCAGGCAAAAAAGGCCAAGGTTTCTGCCAAGTACAGGAAGTACCAATATTTCCCCTTCTCAGACTTGTGTTGTTTTGTTTCAGATTCTGGTGGACCGTGTGGAAAAACTTGCTGCTTACAAATGTATATTGATCACTTTATTAGTTAACTGTTTTTTACTTGGTTAGTAACTTTGGAGTAGTGTGTAGCCTAAGATGCATTTTTGAGGAAAAAGATGAAGGGAAGCCTTCCACTTCTTCATCCTACATTTGAACTTGCCGGCCTCTCAGATATGATAAGAAAATACAGTCAGAAAGAGAAAGATCTTGCAATAAAACATTTGTTTCCTTCTTGCATTCTGAAGAATTGTCTTTTTTTTCCCCCCCTCATCTTTATTATGTAAGTGCTGTCATTGTTAAGTCTTTAGATAGTGGTATGTATTTTTATATGTCCCATTCATCATCTTTAACATAAGATGCAAAGCACAAGAGCTACAGGGAGAGGAAGTTTGGGAGTGTGGTCTGTGGTAAATTGGGCACACAGCTCTCCTTAGCAGTCAGGCAATAGTGCGGGTTGCTTGTCTAATTCACAGCACACTGGGTTGAAAATGCAGAGTGTACTAGTTGGTGAAAGTGGCTGTGAAGACTGCTTGGTTAGGGACAGGTATTTGTTTGGCAATCATAAATGACAATACAAATTAAGACCTTTTAAAGGCTTCCTTGTGGTAACTTCTAAGCAAGCAGTAAAGCATGAACTGCAACAGAGATTTTCTGAGCTGTGGTTTTTGTGGACTTTAATGATCTGTTTTTTTCTTGGGGAAACTCCGGAAACCAAATTGCAGCTGTGTCAATATATGACTATAAATAGTAAAATACTTCTAAATAGCAACCACTAAAAGTGTTTAAACTGAAATAAATTTTTCCTGCTAGGAACCACCTCTGAGGTGGTTGTACTTAGGTGTCTTCCCCAAAGTGACTTTCAAAGTATAAGAAGACTCAAAACAGCCTTTCGTCGAAGTACCAGCTTAAAGTACCAGCTCAAAGGTGATTTCTGAAGGTCACACTGGCAATTACATCCCTGCATCTGCTTGTTCCACTGTGCTTGTGCTGCTGGAGGCTTTGGGTGCTTCAGTCATCCTGGTCTTTCCCCCCAGTCTGAATCAGCAGTCTCAAGGTTAGGAAGTTTAGTTTGTCTTGGCCATATCATTGTATATTCATTGTAGCAGAGGTTTTTACTGTGATTGCTGTGACATTATAATGCAGATGGGATGTTTTTGTGATTTCTCTGTGCCATGCTTGCATTGGGGCTGCCTCTTAAGGCACTCTTGTTGGTGGCACTGCAGTGTAGGGTTGGCTGAGTTGCCAAGACAACTTTTAGTCATTGCTGAGTGTTGAGTGGCAGCCAGCTGAGAACATTTAGCTGGCTGTGTAGGTGTGGAATAAGCTATAGGATAAATGTCAAATGCTGACAACGGAGGAAGCACTGCTATCTCTGTATAATAATCCCTACATGAAACTGTGCAAAGTAGGAGGCATGAATGCTGTGCTTGTTCCAGGCACAGGAACTATTTAAGATACGTGACTAAGACAGGAGTTGTGGTGCCAGCGTGACTTGCAGAGTTAGATCAATTCAGGGCTTGGTCTTTGTGCACAAAGACACTGAACTGTGACCCAATGATTGAGTTGTCACTTGTTGAAGATGTCAAGGCTGGGCTGCAGAGTGGTGCAGCTCTCTCAGCACCAACCTGGCACAACACAGTCCTTATGAGTGGGGGAGTTTATCCCTGGAGTTCTTGGAAGTGGTGTCTTACCCTGGTGTCCAGGATCTGAGCTGGCAACCTTGCTGTGTTCCCAAGCCACCGCCCTGCGTGGAACGTGAGTGACTGCTGGAGCTTCTCATGAGCGTAGAGACAAGACAGCAGGGGACAAGGACAGGCCTGGGGCCATAGCCTAGACTTCTGGTGGAACCACTGCAATGAATGGAATCAGGAAATCCTGTGCACAAATCATTTCAGTTTGTTCTGTCGTTTTAGGAACACTTTGTAAACTTGATCTGGAAAAGTTGATGACTGACAGAATGATTATCCTCCTTTGAAGTCTCAAACATATGCTTAGTAGTATTCCATTATTTAATCTGTGCATAATTTTGTTGATTACATTAAAAAGAAAAATCAGCGTTGGATGGATTGGACAATCAAAATTCTAATTTATGTGGGTTTTTTAACCTTTGATACGCTTTCTATGCATGATACTTTAGCATAAGTAGCTTAAGTCTCTTTCCTTTATTCCATTTCTGGAGATCCTCACTATTTTTATATACCTCTGTTACCTCCAGAAAGATTTCAAATTTCTATAAAATTTGTAATTCTATGTGGATAATTTCTGTAATTATCACAGTAAATTATGCAGGTTTCTATGCAACTATATAGCAATTCTTATTTGAAGAATTACTATTGTTGCTTTTGGTTTATCATTTCAGTGTCATTTTAACATAATTTCCTTAGTGTGCATTGAAGAAATCTTACCCATATCTGCAATTGACCTTATGCTTTAAGAATAAAATTAAGCATTTAAATTAAAATTAAACATTTAATGTTTATAAAGCAGGGATACTTATCCTGCTTTTATTTATTGATGTTCAGAACTAGGGTTTTGATTTTACTTCTAACTTTAAAGTGAACGTGACTAATGTGTTATTTTATGCTAACCATGGGTGATGAAGGGATTGATTTCTCTGGGATAGCAGACAGCTCTCTTTTCTTAACTGTCTAGGACCTGCCATTGAGGTTGAAAAAGTAAAACCTGAATCAATTGAGCCTGAGCCTGAGGTACAGAAGACCTTCAATGAGGAAGCAAACACTTCAACGTACTATCCTGCCCCTGTTCCAGTAATGGACAAGTATATTCTCGAGAATGGAAAGGTATTTTATATTAAATATAGCATGAATAATTTGCAAATATCCGAATGGTGTTCTCCTGGAATTTTCGTGATCTTGGGGGTTTTGCATGGTAGCGGCTTATAGAAGCGTCCTCAGTTTTCATAAGGATGTGCTGTGGTACTGAGAAAAATTGTGGAGTTGCACAAATATGAACAGCATGGAAAAGTATCCTCAGTGATGAGAGCATTGAATGTACTGCATTACAAGGAATATAGTTATTAAATATACATGTACAAGCAAATGGACATAGTTTTCAGTTGGTGACAGCCTTGAATACACCAAATATTGACTAAAACCAGTAGCTCCCGTTACAAAGTTACATTAGTCAATTTAACCCAAATCCTTTTTCCTAAAAGGTTCTTAATGTTTCTAATGTGCTGTAGTCACATTGCAGAGAAGCCCTCATGTTTGGGTTGAAGGGGAGCCCAGGAGGTAATTGTGAACCTGGGATGGAAATGGGCTCCCCTGGAGCTGCTAGGACCATTGCCACTGAGCTGAGCTGATGTGGTGCTGCTTTCCAGATACTTTTCTAAAGCTGGTGAAAGACCATCTAGCTGTAGTTTGCCACGACCTGACTGAGAGCTTTTCAGGCTTCAGTACATTTAACACATTGTCTGGTCATCTACCTAGGCCTGCTTTTATAACTGTTGCCATTATTGTTAAATGAGCATTATGTTTCTTGTACAAAACTGTATGTCCTTCAGAACTACCTATGCAGATCCTGTTTCTTGGTATATTGGCGTATTTGGTACTATAATCTGAGACCCTCTAAGGAAGAAACATCCATTCCAGCCTTTGTCAAAAAGTGGAATTACTGATGGAGTAGCTTGGAATACTGCATTTTCAGATCTGTGTTGACTGTACAAGTGTCTGTCCTTCCTGAAGATGAATTTGACATAATTTTTGAGGAAAAAATGTTTGTGAAAAATAGTAGAATCTTGGCAGTTTGACAGGTGTTTGGTTCAGATAGCTTTTCTTGCCTAATTATTCAAATATGTCATTTGCTTATCTATTTGTGCAATGAACACTTGGGATAAATTACTCTGTGAGTTTGGTTTACCTTCTTCTCCTGCACTTAAGGCCTGTGGGATAGGGCACGACCTTTAGTATTCGTATGCAGCTTTTTCTGCACCTTTTGTTTTCATCTGTCAGCTTCTTGGCACTTCTGTTGCTGAAGTTTTCTCTGTCTTTACAGATTACTAATATCTCTATATTTTCTGTTTGTGATTTTGGTTCTTGATTTGCCTGTTTACTGGGGCTACAGCCAGCTCAGATGCCAGAAATGACAACTAATAATGTATTGAGAGTGTTGGAGGGAGATTTTCTTCAGTTTTCCTTATTTATGGCTTTATTTCATTATTCCTTACTGACATGCACCACTAGAGTAGCTGAAATACTTTTTCACAAAACTTGCCCTTTGTGGCATCAGATTTCATCTTAGGATTCTTTCAAAGCAGATAAATCTCTTCTCTCCAGAGGGAGAATAGAGTTACTGAAAAGGAGCCTATGGCACTCATTTAAAGAAAAGAAAGAAGGAAAAAAAAAAACCCACGAAAAAAAGAGTTCATCTTCTGAGACACGTTTGAGCTGTGTTGCAGATGTTAGCGCAGTTACAGTGGTGAGCATTGCTTTGAATTTGCTGTTGTCTCTGTTGCATTGTGCTTGGAGGTTGATCCTGCAGTTGCCGAAATTGAGAGTAAATTTCCCATTGATTTCATCAAGCCACATCTCTGCCCCATGGGGCGGCTCTTCCAGCAGGGAGGAAATGTCTTCTCAGCCTGGAGTACAGTAAACTTCCCATAGCCTTGGGATTAGTGGGAAACAGAACTGGGCCTGTTGCTCAGGGAGGTTAACTGAGACGTGGGACGTGGACAGATTAAATTCCTTACTGTAACAATGCTAGAAGTAGGAAAAGAGAGATGTAAGGTGGCTGTGGCTGTTTGTCACATAGCTGTGTTTCCGTAGGTGTTTCATAAAAGCAATAATTTTTTTAATAAATGAAGCATGTTCCAAGAAGACATGGCCTGTCTGAACCATTCTTCCTGTAACTTGTTCTTTTCTTTTAATGAATGTCAAGCTAATGAATAATGCAGTAGCCTAAGAGACAAAATAATCTCTTGGAAAGGCAAACCCTAATTTTGGCAGAGAGGAATCAGATTTTTGTTTAGATACAGCAGTCTCCATAACTAATGTAATGCAGACAGCCAAAATTTGGTATATCACAATGTTCCTAATCTTAGTTATTTTCTAAGTAACTTAGTCATTTTTCCAGATGACTTTTCCAAGATCAAACCAGAAATAGCTGAATAGGGAGCACAAGCTGCTCACTCCTGGTTGAAGCTGTCTTACAAAATCTGTAGACCGCACCAAAAAGTGTGACTTTTTAAAGAGCATTTATGAAAGGGCTCAACGACAAGAGAAGACGGGGGAAAAAAAGAGTCATTTGTGTTGTGGTTATTACTAGTTTAATTTATGTCCATTACAAGATCTAAATACCATGCAGACTTGTGAAAAGCTTCTTAGAATCCCTTTACTGTAGAAGATTCGCAGGAAAGGCAGCTTGCTTTATGGGTTTATGCTTTGAGGAAGGTAGAGTTTTCATTTGGTTTTTATAACATAGCTGGTAGCCAAGCCATTCATATTACTCTATTTAAGTTTTTAAACAACTAGTTGCTTTTGAAGGATGCCGTCGTAATGAAACATTTCTTGGGGTTATAGCCCTCATTAATAATTAAAGCCAGTTTCCATTTAAAGGAAAAATGGTATTTGGTTGAATACAGGCAGTAAAATTATGGGTATATAAAATTTTACAGTAGCTTTGTCCAATTTTCATTGCATTTAATGGGACTTATGTGCTACTGTTCAGATCTATGGGGGTAGCAGGCACAGTTTATGTAAAGCCACATGAAAGGAGTAAAGCCACAGAAGATTCAGGGCAGAAGAATTAAGGCAAAGTCTCCTGATACTGTTTTGCCACAGGATTTCGTTCACGGGATTTTTTTTTTTTTAATCATGAAGTGGCAGTTTTTATTAAATTATTGTAGAAAGAACCTCCTTTGGACTAGATCTAAGGAAAGATAGATTTTGGATATACACTAGTCTAATTGATACATATTTTAGGTATGTTGCACTTTTACTGATTATCTGAAAGTAAGTGCGGTGAACTCTGGTCAGCCGTTGGGATTCCTGGATCACACCTTAGCTTGTTATGGATCGTGAGCAAGCGTGTGTCCCACTCAATGCAGTTCATCACCATGGGAAGAAAGCTTTCTGTGTGCTGAGGTAGTTCAGGGGTCTGCATTATACTCCAGGACCTGGGAGTATGGTCCTACAAGGTGCAGGGTGTTCAGGTTTCACACAGGGCCGGCATGTGCGTCCTGGTCGCAGCGGTGTCAGCCCTGTGCTGGTGGCTGCTGGAGTGACTTCCTTGCTGTTGCTGCTCGGGGTCCTGGTTGTCAGGGCTGTCTGCTCTAACATACCGTGACATCCTGAGGACAGTGCTCAGGTTCTTGTCCAGCATTTGTCTTAAGACTGGAGCACTGGAATGTTGTGGTAGAGACACAGGGTAGCCCTGTGGGAGTCTATGCAGCACTTCCACCGTGCCAGGAGCTCCAAGGTGTGGGACTGGGCAGTGCCCTTGGGCTGCCTTTGACTGACAGCTGCCCTGGGATCAGCCCAGGAGGCTTGCAGTGGCCAGACTCTGAGATAGGGAATCATCCCACCTCTGTGAAATTCCACCTGTCCCTTCCCCCCACCCCACACACACTTCAGTTGGTCCAAGTCAATAACTAATGTAATAATCCAGTGTCTCACACCATATTTGCTACTTTAGTCAAATATCTCTACTTCCCATTGTTTGGATAATGGAAAGTGTGTGATGTTGCAGCAATTGGTCATTGCTTAACCACCAGTTTTCATCTGGTACATTGATCGCACATGATAGACATGGTAGAATTGGAAGTTTTACAGAGCTTCCTCTCTTGTCTTATATTGAAATTGGAGCTCTCAAAATCCTTTCTCCCCTTCCAGTTTAAACAATCAGGCTGAATTTTGCCAACAGTTACAGGATATGACTTAGGAAGTAATTCTCTCTTTACTGCCTCTGAAATATGCTTTGAGTAAATTCTGTTTCAGTTAAAGGGAAGTGTTTCATCTTGCTCCTGAATTAGTCTGGTGCAACTGTTTGGTTTATGTACTGTGCATAACTTTATAATACTGGATATGTTCACTGTTTCCTTCTTTGATCTCTGTTCCTGACCACAGTCTTTCAGGAGTCAGGTTATATGGGGGGAAAAAATAGAGATTACAATAAGGAACTATATAGAGGTTGACTTGAACTCCCTGACCCACAAAGTTGGAGAAATTTCAGAGTTAGGCAAAATGGATTTGTTCAGCCCTAATTACTGTTATTATAGTACCTAATACTAATGTTCCTACAGCACTTGGATACTGTTGTGTGCTACATACCATAGATAAGTTGTTATTATTACTACCTTCTAGGTCCATCTTGGCAGTGGAATTTGGGTAGATGAGGAGAAATGGCACCAGCTGCAAGTAACACAAGGAGATTCAAAGTATACAAAAAATCTAGCGGTTATGATTTGGGGAACAGATGTTCTCAAGAACAGAAGTGTCACAGGAGTTGCAACCAAAAAAAAGAAAGATGCCGTTCCCAAGCCACCTCTCTCACCTCACAAATTAAGCATTGTCAGAGGTAGGTTATTTGAAAACTTTTGCTTCCTGCTTTGGAGTTTAACCATTAATCACTGAGTTGAAAGATGCTTCTTTTCAGCTCATTTAAAATTAACTGATTAAAAACTGTAATTCAGAGTGCTATTGCATTGTGAAGTGCCTACATATCCAGGAAAAGTAAAACACATTGCAATAGCTGTGCACAGTGCAGGCCTTCACAGCTGAAAAGTTGTACATTGACTTCAGTAAAGTTCGAGGAGATCACCACTTTAAACCACTTGCAGGGCAGGACTCTGAGCCTGGAGAACAACATGTTGTTCTAGAATTCATTTATAACATAATGATTTTTTAAAATGCATATATTCCTTTTAACAAGACCGAGAGTAGCTTTACCACATTCTTTCATCCAGAAAATAACCAGCTCTGGCATGAGGCACAGAAACCATTATAGCTGTGACTATTAAATACGCATTCCTTCAAAGGCAAGAAAGTATAGTGGTAGCCTTTTAAGTGGAAAGAATGGAAATAGTAAAAATTAATGGTCGCACTTGAATTGGAATTTGGACAGGAAGTTGAATCGCTGACCTCATCCAGTAGGGAAAATGGCAATGACACTTTCAGTAACAAGCCTGAGTCCATGTATGTAGTACTTTGAGAGAGAGAAGGCCTTCTCCTTTATTTAAAATGAGTGGTGAATTTCAGTCCCTTTGTATCATCATGCCTGTGTTGCATCATTTCTGTCTCTCTTGGTATTTCAGGCTTCTTTTTAAGTCAGAACAGAGTTGGTTCCTCATGGAATACATACTAAAATTGGATTTTTAGGTTTTGTGTCCTTACAAAATTGCAGTAGGGCTGCAAGAAATCTATTTGGTAGTGCTTCATTATTCTGCATTTCCTGTTCGTAGTTGCTATGTGCTCTTAACTGTGATATTGTTAAGAGGTGGTGTAGTCTGCCTTGCAAGTACCTTGTTTTGGAGTAGGAAATATGATTCTTCTTTAAGTGTGTGCGTGTCTGTGTCTGTGTTATGTGGGAAAAATTGGAAATTTACCTTCGTACTGTCATCTTTCTTAGTTTATAAGAAATTAGTAAAAGACGTGGATTTTTTTTACTATTCTGCTTCAGGAATATATGTGTAAGTGAAAGCTATTCCATGCTGATTTTCTAGTTCTGGCTGGAGCCTTTAGGTACCATCCTTTCACGTGTAGCTGAGTAATGATGTACCGGCCACATAAGGAATCCACTCAGTGGCAGTGGCTGCCCTTGTCAGCTCCAAATGGAAACAGAATTGGTTACCCAGGGGTGCATTTACAAAGCACACAGTAAAAAGGGGTTATTTTTTTGCTGGCCCGTTGCAAAGCGTTTTCTAGTTTCCCTGCAGGAGGCTGTTGCTCCTCAATACTGAGCGAGGTTGCTTCTGTGGGAATTTCCTCTTCTCCTTCTGTCAGGGCCACTCTGTGTTGCTTGAGCCATTTAAATGACGATTTTCATCTAACTCCCTTTGTTTTGACTATGGTGTGTTTGGGAGTATGCTCCAACAGGTACATGGTGAGAGGCAGATGGGGCCCTTCCCTTTCTTCTCCTCCATACCTTTACACTCACCAGCAATTCAGTTCTTCCTCTTTCCTTGTTTCTCTGTGTTTTCTGTCATAGTTTTGCTTCCATCCTCAACCCTCATTTGAATTTTGCCATTACATGCCCTGGTTTTCCATGTTTCTCTTTCCAGTGTTTCTTTCACCTTGTCTCTGATTCCCGTTTTGTTAGACTCAAGCCTGTACAATCTCCTCTTGAACGAATTCAAGTGCATGGGCAACGTTTTGGGTGACAGGCTTCCTGAGTTAGTGGGACTGGGTCGCTCATAACCATGATTTTCCATGTTGTCGTGTCCTTTGCATTTGCGTCAGTGTTGGCAGGTCTTGCCCCACCGTGGAGAAGAAAACAAAACCAAAAAATGACTAGCAAGTGGATAAATAGGTGAAGTGTGAGGAAGTTCAAGTTTTCATAGTCAATGATTTGGATCAGGCATCACGGAAAGAAGTGAAGCTCCTTTGTCTTTGAGGTCTATTTGAATCTTTGGTGCATTCAGCAGTATGAAGGGGTGTCATGTGATCCTCTAGGGCCAAAAGGCAGAGAAGGAGCAGAACCCCTAAACCATTCCATGGGGCCCTGAGGCCACCAACCTTATGCCAGGACTAAACTACTATTACTGCACCCCTCACAGAAATCAAAAAGGTGGAAGAGGAATGACTGTGATGATCATGGATCTGTCTGGGTCACACTGACGTTAAGAATTACAGCTGATGAAGGAGTTCTGTCAAGTGATTCTTTACTTGACTTTGTGGCTAAACAAATAACAGAACTTGTCTTACTGGGAGTTCACCTTACTAGGTGTATCTGCCACAGCCTGGGAGTGTTCCTGAGATAGGGCAAGCTTATGATGTGCAAACACACTGGGTTTCTTCAGGTTCTCAGTGATGTGCCTCTTTGTGGGAGTTGTATTTCTGTCAGAGTTTACTGATGACGAGCATTTCAGCTATCAGGCTATATGCTGATTAATTGCATTTATTTTATATTCAGTATGTCATACAACATAACATTCACATTGCTTTAGATGTTCTCATTCTGTGGACACAGACTAAGTTATTTAAAATAGATTTTTGAACGACAACATTAGCTCTTAATGTGTCTGATATCTCTATAGCTTCTTAAAAATCCCCACTGTGTAGTATGTAATAAAGAAATTATAAAAAGTATGATGCATGAACACTGTTATAAACCTTGTTAATGCAAAATAACCTTTTATAAAACTTCTCAGAGGTTTCCAAATGAACTACAAAGCATGCATAGTACTTAATTTTCATAACTTTTTAATATGGTGCATTAGAAATGTTGTAAACCATGTTAATGAAGCAATAATCTCTATGGCTTTCTGTATATGAAGCAATAAATGGTTAGTGAAATAGATCACTGGGCAAATCAGAACAGAGTTGGTTTAACCAATATGGGAAGACTAAACAACAAAATACATCCTTCTGGTTGTGAAAACAAAAGAAAAAATCAAACGTGCCTGTCACTAAGGAGGTTTGTGTGTTGCAGCTTTTCAGATTTCAGTAACCTCTGCAGCCTTCTGGCACCAAACTACCAACTCTGTGAAGAAAAATTGTCTCAACTTTCCCTGCCCTCATTGCTTTTGCAGTTATTACTATTCCTTGCTTTTTGTATTCCAGCTAAGCTGACAAAGTGTATTGTTCAAACATGCAAGGAGATGGCTTTTATCCTGAATAATCTAATAAAATACGCCCAGGGACCAGGCATCTAATAAAGACACAGACATTAAAGTATGTGAAACAGATTTAAAAAATAAAATAAATGGGTTAAAGTGTTTTCCTTTTGGTAACTACTTCTCTTCCTAACCATTACCATTTATATACTGTCCTGAAGGGGTGAAGGTAGGGGAACTGTAGATAACAGCAGTTCTGGTGAGACAGTTCACCTGGGAAAAGACTAAATCTGACATGGAGATACAAATAAAGGGTTAGGCAGGCAAGACTGACACTGTAAGAGGTGTGGTTTAGCCTCATTTTTTATAGAAAGTCTATTAATGTAGTCACAGCATAACTGGAAGTTGGTCATGCCAAAGATTGAAGCCTGGTGACAAATCTTGGCTTTACAAGATAGCCAGTGAATCAAGGAAAGCTTCTCTTATGATGCAACAAATGTACACAGTTGTTTACTCAGTGTTGTCTCTTGAGTAGTTAGCCCAACTCAGGGCTATATTATTTTCTAAAAATATCCTAATGACTCTTCTCTTTTTTTTTTCTCCCCAGAATGTTTGTATGATAGAATAGCACAAGAAACTGTGGATGAAACTGAAATTGCACAGAGACTCTCCAAAGTCAACAAGTACATCTGTGAAAAAATCATGGATATCAATAAGTCTTGTAAAAATGAAGAAAGGAGGGAAATTGCAAAGTACAACTTGCAATAAATTTTGGATTTTTAATAAAGTCTTAGTGTTTTCCTTAAGTGTTGCTTTTTGATTTGTGTGGCGTTTTTGCTTGATGGGAGAAGCTGCCTTGCAGCGTTAATCCCTTCCTATAACTTGATTCATTTTTTGAGCGGTTCTGTCATGGTGTAAACTGCTTTTAAATAATGTAAGATATGTTGTAAGTTCACTCCCAATGCAAAATGAACTTTCAAAGGTTTTCCAGTGAGTTGCGGTTTGTTACCTGCAGTTCTGTATGTGGGTTGTAATTCTGCCACCACCAACCCATTTGGGCTGTGTTGAGTTTTACTGGAGCTGGTGGATCCAAGCTGCAGTAAACACCTGCTTGGAAGGAAGAACTGTACAAAATCCACTTTGCTATTGAAAAGGGTTTTATTGTATTTTAATAAGTGTTTTTCTGAACTGAAATTTTAATCGTTTGTTTTTATAAACCTTTGTTTTGATTTTAACAATATATTTGATCAAAAACACACAAAGAGCTCTTCTTTTTCACTTATTATCTTGTGGGTAGATCACCGTTGCTGTCATAGTTAAAAAAAAAAAAGCAAAACCAACTAATAAACAACAAAGAATTCAAGGCTGTAAGTTGTAAAAACACGATAATTTATTTTAATAAATAAATGCAAAAGCAGTTCTTTTTTGGGGCACCAGGACACTTCAGATTTCTAGTTGTGGTATGAAGCTCTTCTGTGTGTCCTTATTATTGTTCTTGAAACACTTTTTTAATGTATTTGTATTTTCAAGTAATTTAAAAATTGCCACAGTATGGCAAGATTATGTACAATAGAAAATTAAACACCATTTTGTCTGGGTCCATAATTTAACAATGGACACTTTTAGTAAAAATGTAAAAATAAAAATAATTTTCTACATTGAAGTTAGACTTGCAATGCAAAGTTATGAGTAATTTGTCATCTGAATTATATCTTCTCATTATCATTCTCATAAGTGAATGAAAATAGTCTGGAGTCGTTTTTCTTTAAGGATTCAGAGATAACTTAAGATTTGGACTGATGAATTCTGAGGATTTGTTATATTTGTGCTGTTGGTTAACCTTTAATGTATGTTACACATGCAGATGTGATTTTCTACCTTTCAGGCTGCCTGTTCCCGAGTGTCAGCAATTGTTTGTTTCTTTTCCATCACTGCACTTCTGTGTTCTGCAGTCTTTAAAGATTTCCGATTTCTCACCACCTTCCTGTGGCCCTGGTTTCCCCTAATTCAATGTCCTGTCAATGTGGGCAGTAATTTGGAAAGGAACAGGCTGCCAGGGAAGTGGTGCTCCTGCCATCCCTGGAGGTATTTAAATGATGTGTAGATGTGACACTTGGGGACAAGGTTTAGTGCTGGAATGGGCAGTGCTGGGTTAATGGTTGGACTTGATGATCTTAAAGGTGTTTTCCAACTTAAATGATTCTGTAATTCTTTGAAGCTCTGGGATGGGGGGAAGAAAAAGGGGAGAGGAGAGGAGGAGGTGTGTTAGAACTGCAGTGCCTCTTTTGGAAGAGATGCAGAAAAACACCAGGTTGTTTCTTCCTGCTCATCGCCTGCACTTAAATGATGTCTTAATTCAGGGTGTATTTGTTTTATGCTTTCTAAAGTCTGATTTCATGATTGCCTTGTACCAACCTAATGCCATGCTGCCAAACAGGTACACCCCACTTTCACTGCTTGTGTCTCTGCATTCCTGTTCCTTCCCTTTGTGATTGCAGAGATGTGTCACATCTCCCTGATTTCCAAGGTTCATTTCGTAAGAGCTGGTGCCAGTAGGATGGAGCCAGGGAGCTTTCATGGCAAGGGATGGGAAGAGCAGGAGTGACTGTTTATGGTGTCTTGTATGTGCCCTGAAATTGTGTTTAACACCCCAGCTTGTCTCCTGTTAATATCAGAAGTGTTCTTAGGTAGTATTTAATGAAGTGCATAAATGTTTACGCTTCCTAATTTGGGATGCTAAATAGCAAATTAGTGTTTATAATGTCAGTGCATGTACCCTTTTATTAATTGAGGAACAAAATAGACATAACATTGAAGATACATTTAAACACCAAGGTCCCAGTTTTCAAGCAGATTTATGAATGTACAATTTTTTTTTAAGTGATACTGAGGCAATCCGCTAGTTTTGGGGGAAAATGTCCATGTTTTCCTCAGTTTTTTATGGCTTTAGTGGTAATGGGTTTGCATTGTAGCAGGTCCTTTAATGAGATGATCATGCTGTACTTCTGAGAAGATAAGCCTATTTGAGAACAGCAGTTTTTGAAACCTAGGAAAATCAGATTAGAATTTAATTAGTTAGGACTTCAGCCTGGCTGCAAAAATCAGAGGTGTTAAGTCTTTCTGCAGAACCAGCATCACCTTTCTAAGGCTTCTCCTTGACAGACTTATCCCATCAGATATTAATGCTGTGCTTTGCTGAAGAACTTAAATGTCCTCCTTGGGAAAGGTACCTTGGAAGTCTTCATTCATTTTTTTCCTGGAGTTTTTATCAGCCCAGGTTGGTTTTTACCGGAGTTCAACAGGAGTATTTGGGTGGCACAAAAAAGTTCACTTCCCTTTGAAGTATAGTACCATTGAGGACTAATTAAATGTGTCCTTTGGGCATCTGGCATTTAATGAGTGTCACCTGAAGCCTTGTTATGTTAAAGGAGTGGGACATATTAAAGGTAATCTCTTTATTGTATTATAACTTGAAGTAAGTCTTTGGATTGCTGGAAATGAGTTTTTTCCTAATAATAAGCCATTTTTGCATGCCGTGGTTGAATGACAACATGCCAGGGGCTCTGCAGTGGTGGTAGGGGTGTGAATAGTATCTTTACACTTCTCTTTGGTCATTACTCTTGTTTTCCCCCTACCCATGAGCCAGTATGATGACCCAAGGAGACTTTCCCAGTATTTGTTTCAAATAGGGAAATCAGCTACATTTATGTGTTCCAGCAATACCCAGGAAAAAAAAGGAACATTAATAGGGTCTGCTTTTCTGCATTGCAATAGTGATGTATAAATTAACTGTGAATACAATTTCATTTTCCTATGCTGCATTTATGGCCAGTGCTGTTCTTGGTACATTAATTCTTCTGTAATTGTGGCTGCCTGTACATAGTTTGCTTTGTTCATAATGAATCTGCCATGAGTTTACCGTAGGGAACTTCACAGAAAGTAACGCCCACTAACTTTTTCCTGCTCTGTCTTAACTTCATACCTGTACCTCGTGGGAAACGGGAGAGACTTTTGACATAAAATGAAGTGGGTTTTGTTACACCCTGTTACACCCCTCATTCATCATTCTGAGGTTTATGCTGTGCCATTACCTCATACTGTAAACTTGGACTTGTAAGGATCAGAAAAACACAGATTTAAGAGAAAGTGACTTTTTGTGGTGAGAGATCAATGCATACTGTTTACTTTTTTTTATATATATCAAAGAAGGAATAAGGTATTACTGTTATGTGAATAGTCTGATCTTCTGTTGTCACACATTGCTGCTGTAATTTATGATATTCATGACCTGATCCAAATTAACGTGCCTCTGGCACACTTGCAAGGAAGCAAGATTAGAGTTAACAAAAAGGGCTTTATTTTCCATTAATGATTTTATAAGGGATATGAGCTATTATATTAAAGAATCCTACCAGGGACTTCAATACCTGAGTCAAGATGTCTAGCAACTCAATTAAGTAAAAAAAAAAAAACCAAAAAAACCAACTTGTTTTTATTAGGGAAAAGCAATTGTTATTTTCTACTGTTCCAGAACAGCTTTGGATTTAGTGGTGCTTATAGAGATGGGAGATTTAAAACCCAAAAACCCACCAAAACTAAAATATTTATTTAGTTATGTCGAAGTTAAACTCTAAGTAGGAATTTAAGGTCGCATTGGTTAGCTCTTGAGCGTGGCTGTTGGAAGCAGGTACATTCTCCCAGTGGGAGGTCACTTGTTTGCACTCTACCTTTGATGTTGCACCTGATAGAATTCTACAATGCTGCTTTGTTGTCTTAAGCAGAGATTATTGTCCTCTTGGAAGTTTTAAGTAGCAATAAATTGAGCTTTTTTGGATTTAAATTGCAAAGGTAATTTTACTTCATACTTCCAGAATCGATGGACTTTTAAAAATTAAAGCTAAGTACAGATCATTGTTAAAATGATACAATCTTAATGCAAAACCTCAAAGGAATGAGAATTTTCTGTGTGGGGACCATTCTGTATTAGCTGTGCATTAGCTCTTGAGAAAACCAGATCTGACTGATTTCAGAAAGGGAAAGTAAGGTCTGTACTGAGGATCAGTTCAATACTCCCATCTTTTTGCCATGAGAATAACCACTCTTCAGAAAGAGCCAAAGATGCAACTTGTGCTTCTTTAGAATGAGGTGGTAGTTTACTCTTTGGAATACTGTATTTGTCATTCTGTGCGTGCCTTCAGTCCCGGATTGATGAAGTCATAACATCAATTGCTCAGACTTTATTGGTGTCATTTTTTTCATCGTAACAGAGTGAAACTCTGAAGTGATTCATACAACACCGAGGCAATAAAAATGTTATGAAGTGCAATCATTGCATGTTTCATGCTCAATTGCTAATTTTTAATTTCACCATCTTGGACATTTTTTCATCCCCTCAGGGTTCCTAAATAGGAAAGGAGAATCATTTGGGCTCGGAAAACAGGAACAGTGATTCAAAAAGAAATTAATTTACGTGGTTGTTCATTTGTTTTACTTTTGGAATTATGTCTACTGTTTATGTTTGAACAATAATTTTCATTCCATGAGTCATATCCCCATTTTCTCTGTCCTGCAGTGAAATGGTAGTCCTGTGGTTGTGACATCATTTCTTTACCATAAAGAGGAAACTAACTCACTTATGGCAATACATACATAAAGTTGCGTTATGGCTGGATAAGAACAAAAGTGAAAGTCTGGGAAGAGAGGAAGAAACTGAGCCTAAAGGATTTTTTCTGTGCTGCCTTCTGGCTAGAAAACTCCTTCCTACAAAGGAATTGTTCCCTCCACATTTAGCAGAATATCAACTTTATGTTCCTTGTTTATTGATAGTAAAACCGTAATGGAAATGAAGTCTTTATGAATATATATGTTTATTGCATTGGGCTACCCACTTCCATGCTGAATTTTGGTCTTCAGTGATTTGAAATTAAAGAGTCACAGACAGTTTCCTGAGCACCCAAGAGAGGGGTAGGCTGGAGGTGACTTAGCTTTTCCTGGAGTATAAGAATTGCTAAAAATCCTGTGAAATAGAAGATAAGAAACTATGTTTGTTGCTGCTTCTGTATCCTTTGTAGTTAGCATGAGCTTTCATGCCTTGGGAGTGGAGAAGAATGCAGGTTTCGTGGGATAGGCTGATCATGAGAAGAATTGGCAGTGAGCACCCTTTGATGTCCACCCTGCTGAATGTGAGGGATGTAGTGGGACAGCAGCAGAGGGAAATACGCCTTGATAGTGCTGCTGTATCACACTGGTACCAGCCCCTTCCACAGGGAAGACAGATGAAAAAGCTGCTTTCTTCCTACTCAGATAGTGTGTATCTTTAGTGTCTTCCTGAATGTTTGTATGAATCTTGCTGAATTGTAGTTTAGTTTTTAAAAATGTACTTTCATATGGTTTCCATTTTCCTGTATTAAGAGAGTACCAGTTTTATGGGGGCTGTCTTTCTCCACGTCTAAGTTGGGATATTAACCCACTGATACTTGAAAATAGTCCATCTGGACATTTTGGGTTTGAGAGCCAGATGAACTACGGTTTTCCGTTTTCATAAGAAATCCTCTACAGGATTTATGAAAGTACTTTCAGAGAATAATTCTCAAAATGTGTACGATGGGAGGTGGATGGAACAAAGCATCTCCCTCCAAGTTAATGTTCTGTGCTTTAACTTCTTTAAGAGTCCTAGGTTATGAAAACCCAAAACTCTGTAAAGGGGAATTTTGCCTTTTTTTCCTGCATTGTGTATTAAAATTCTTTAACACTTGCTGGTTTCTTTGCGTTCGCAAGGACACTTTCATCTTCCAGGACCACGTTCTGTATTTCACTCTGCATCCTTACAGGAGTAAGCAATTGAGGGTGTAGAATTCAGAGCTATGCAAGGCTGAAAGTGATGTTGTAGCATCATCTCTGCTTTTAAGGACAGTGCAAGGACCCACCCTTGTAGCTAGGACAGGGAAGGACAACCCTAGAGTGTTGTCTTGTCTTTGGGTACTGTCCCCTAATGCAACTCGTTCAACCAAGGTTTTTTAATGGCACTTTGGTAGATATGTGTAACTTCTACTCTGTGGCTTTCCTAAACTTAGAAGGTAACTGAAGTCCAGCCAGCCACAGCCAAATGTGGAGAAGGACCCAATGCTTGGTGGTGCAGCAAGCCAAGGAAGAGGTTGTAGAGGGGTCATGTAGGCCTTTCCCCCTTCACACAGAGAATTAGTATGTGCAATTTAGATTAATATAATATAATATAACTGGCATTTAAGGTTTCAATCAGTGAGAAATTTTATTAATTAACAAGGTCCAATCACTCTTAATGTGCTCAGAATTTAACCTTTAAGTAACATAATCAGCATTTTCTTCTGCAGTCAGGAACTTTATCTAGTGCACTTACACAGCTCTGTGAGTACAGATGTGATGTACTGTTATTCTGTATAAATCTGACTATGCCACGTAAATCCACAACTGATGATCTTCCTGATGTTACCCAGCCCTGCCTGTTTTCCTGGACTTCCTTTTTCATTGCTGTTCCTTCTGCAAATGGGAGTCTGTCCTCTGTGTTTGCCTTAGAGGCATGAGACAGGAGTGTTTCATGATTCCTGCCCTGCAAATTGGTAGCAGGGTTCTGGAGTGAGATACCTGCTTGTTATTTTGGAGATAAGTGACACAGAGCTAGAGCATTTCCTTGGGAGATCTGGTAGTGCTGCCATCACCATAAGGCAGACTTTGCAGTTCAGGGACTTCACAGAGCAGCATTTTCTGTTTTTTTTCTTGCCCTGCCAAAGCACAGATTGTACCAAAGAAAATTTTACTCTTATACGAAGGTCTTGGTGTGGCAAGTAGGAATAATTAAATCTTTTCAGCCACATCTCTTAAAATATTTATTTCTTAAAACCAAGGTTCCCCTGGTTTTTCAGAGGCCTGAAACTTCCCCACCTAATTGAAGTGCTGAGGTGAGTGATGGG
This sequence comes from Pitta sordida, assembly GCA_013390025.1. Classification (NCBI taxonomy): domain Eukaryota; kingdom Metazoa; phylum Chordata; class Aves; order Passeriformes; family Pittidae; genus Pitta; species Pitta sordida. The sequence continues at coordinate 32,374 of WEKX01000346.1, read as the reverse complement.
AAACATTGGGCACTTCAGTAGATTATGCTGATATACGACTTTAAGATGCCTTCCATTTCTCCCTTTTCCCATTCACTGCATGAGGAACAGTCACCTGTTCATCTTGGGAAGAAAGAACCATTTCAAGATTCTATGATCTAAGTATGGTTCTTGAGAAGGATGTTTTTAGCTGTGGGGTTACAGGCCTAAAGATGTGCAGACTGTGGTGCATCCCCTGGTGAGCCATTTGGTCAAGTGGTGGTGGTCCCTGCAGAGCACATCTGGAAACTTTGCTCACTTGGTCACTTGAAGAGAAACTGGCTGGACCACAGCAATGCTGTTTAGAAAAAACATCAAAGTATTAAATCTGTCTTTTCCTTGAGCATTTTATTCCAGAGGTTACCTACCCTCGCTGTTCAACTTGTGCCTTATTTCTCTGTGAATTTTTAGGGCTTAGCTTCTCATTCCTGGTCCTTGATCTGTATGCAAATCTTCCCTTCAGTCTCCTACTACCACTCATTTTCTTGGTCATGACTCATTTTTGTAATATGTTTTTCCTTTGTGTTTACCCAAATTCACTTTAGTTTAATGAAATTACTTTATATGGAGGAGTTCTTGATAGTCTCTTAAATACTGCGTTTGGTTTAGTTAATGTAGCAATATCTTATGATTTTAGGACTCACGTCACTTCGTATTAAAATATCATACACAATAGTAATTTAATTCTGTGAAGCAACCTTAATTTACTTTGGTAGAAAAAGGCCCTGATATTTAATTGATTCTTGACCAACAGATGTCCCAGTGTATTTTGCTGTTTATTGTATTATTAAGTATAGCTCTGTCCTGAAAGTATTGTTCTTCAAATGGGTGTTTATCTCTAATACACTTTCCTCTTTGACTCGGTGCTATATGTGTGCCAGAGATGAGACAGAGCACATTGTTCCTGTTTGCCCAACTGTTTATTTCTGTGTTCACAGCTCGGCCAGGCAGGTGGGTGTCAGTGTCAAACTGGGCTGCGAAGAGCAGCAGGTGAGCAGAGTTTCCCACAAAATAGGACACTGAAGTAACAAAACTTAGAAGAAAGGGGAGCCATGACCTTTATGTTGTGATTGATATATGCTCAGAATCATGTGGGGTATGCTTAGAGACATCAACTTCTGTGGAATTATTTCATTCTGGAGCCTCCAACCAAATCTTGTAATGGAATCAGACCTGATAGAAGAGCTTGCTAGGCATCAGCCCTTGCTGTGTCTACCATTTCTAAGAATCACAAAATCACAGAATATTCTGAGCTGGAAGGGACCCACAAGGATCATCGAGTCCAACTCTTAAACAGCACCACTGTATCTCTGGCAGGAATCGAACCCCTGGTCTGCCACGTGAAAGACGGGGACACTCACCACTGTACTAAAGTGGATTTTTATTATAAATTAAAGTTTGCTTGGGATAGGACTTACATATATTTTGTCTGACCATTCCTGCTAAATGATTAATATCCTCTCTTAACCTCAGAGATAAGATGAGGAACTGCCAAGTTCCTCCACTGAGATGGTTTAATGAAAATTGGTCTTTGCCAGAATTTTGAAGGTCAAAACCAGTTTAAATATATAAAGAGACATTCTATCAAGGTAAAGGAAAAAAACTTGTAATTAATCTTTTTTTAGGAAGTTGCTTGCTTCCTCAGAGAATTTCAAGTAGTGCCAGACTACGTTCTAAATTTCCTTCATCATCTCTCTGAAGATTCCCTGTTAATTAACTTAGTCATTTATAAGTGTTATGAAATCATGTTATTGACTTATTTCTATTTGTAAAAGCACCAGGAAATTTGTGTACTGCACCTTTTGAAAAGTAATTAATGTTTTACTCTTAAATGCCTATTGATGTTTTTGTGTTTCATATTGATTTGAAATTAATATCTCTGCCAATTTAAAGCTCACATGCTGGTTTGTCCTGCTTTCAAAGAATGCACAGGACATCATCATTAAGCTGATCCAGTTAAAATGGTGACACTCATCTGATGACCTCAAGAAAAAAAATACTCGCATAGTTGTGCCTAATCTGCGTTTCCTCCCTCTCTGGGATTGATGGAAGGTGTCCCTTTCCCAGATGATTTGGGAGGCATTGTGTAAGTTTTAACTAACTAGAGGCTTAATGATGGGAGGGGTAAGATCAGAGCATTTCAAGTGCATGTTGTAATACCATGGGCAGAAACCAGTTGATTCTCTTAGGATCCCACCCCAGTGCTGCACGATTATTAAACACTCCGGGCAAGGCCTTGGTGATGTTTTGCAGCGTTGTGGGTGGTGCAGAAGTTGTTCTTGTGGTCTCCTTGCTTACCTGACTAATCCAATTTCCTGTTGTGGAGGTCAGGTAGAACCTGTGCCTGAGAGGTTTCACCTTTGTGGTGCAAGATGTTGTTGGATTTTCATCCTCTTTAGCTGGGGGATTTGTTTCCCATCAGTACCTGACCTGTGGTGGGATCCACAGAGCTGCACTGGATCCACTCCCAAAGGCAGCTCAGCACCTGCTCAGGCTGCAGAGTTTGGTATATTCACTCATGGGTGGGTTTCTCCTGAGCTGGTACTATGTGAGAAGTTGCTCTAGTCCACTCCTCAGTGGACCTTCATGGCACATTCTTTTCCTTGAAAAGGGAATGTACAGGCAGTTCTGGAGAAGTTTGGAATCTTCTATGGCTAGACAACAAACTCATTTGTGGTCCGAGGAACAAACGTCAGTGGAGCCTTTTTAGCAGAAGGATTTCTTTTTAACAAGTATTTCCTCTACTCTGCATATGACAATTGCCCGTTTGTACTGTCAGGTACCCCAGATGTAATTACTGGAAGAATCAGATACAGTGTGATTAAGGGAATTCACATTTGTTATTTGAGGGTTTTCTCCGTATTAAATACTTCAGCAAAAATTCAGTAACCGCTGACCTCTTTTGAGAAGTGACTCATTGCATTTTAAAGCCTTTATAACCAAGTCATCCCTTCTTGTCAGAGACATGGAAGATGAATAGATCGTTCTTGCCTGCGATTTCCAGTCTCAGGGGAAGTCCCTTTTCCCTGCCTGTGGTGATGCTCAGCTGCATCACGGCCTTTAATTGCCTCCAGACTCCTGCAGGACTTTGTGTGTCCCCTCTGGCATGACCTACATCCTTGCAGAACCATGAATCCCTCGGCACTGGTTAGTGGAGTCTAAGCACATGACAGAAAGTCCTGGTGTTGCTAATCCCTCGCTGTCTCCCAGTGCTGTAAAATATGTCCTAATCTCTCTCTTGGTTTCCTAAATTAATCTGCCATTATTTTGCCTGTAGAAGGATACAAACGAATTTTCTGTATTAAAGGTGGTGTTAGAAAATGTGAGTGCTGTCTTGAGCATTATGGATACCGGATGTGTTATTACACTGACAACCAGAGAAGGATGTATTAAAAAGAGCATAGCTACCTTATCAAAACAGGAATTCACACATCATAGTATATATATTTTTTCTATTGGAAGGGGGAATAAACAGTGAAATACCCATGCCAGCTGTAGCCTGAACTGCATTGCTGCAGGTCAAATCAAACTGTATCAATGTGCCAGGGAATTCGATTTAATTTGGAAGGTTTAGGTTAGTGGAGGAATAATATGATGCTGTTTTGGGTAAATTAAAGAAAACATCACAGTCTCTTGTGGAAAGGAAGCATTTATACAATATAAGGTCACCTAGTTCATTTTGGGAAGTTCTCCAAGAACGTCTGTTCCACTGTTTCGTAGCATTGAAAGTATCTGGAGCTGCTGCTGGATTTTGTAGCACAGGATTGAAGTTATTGGTCCTGGACTGTGGAAGGCCCGATGTTACATAGGTTCATTAGCTACAGTTTTGCTTTTCCTACACATAGTGGTAGATAAACCAAGAACATTGGTCTCTGGGACTTGATATTTTGTTTCCCCCTAACCAGCTTCCAGTTTGAGTTTACTCATGAGCACCACTTGTCTGTTTGTTCCATTTGCTCGTGAGCAAACGTTGCTGACAAAGTTTGGGCAGCTTTTTTTTTCTGTCTTTGAAGAGTTTATGAGAGATCATATCCACTCTACCTTTGCTAGACTGACCTGTCTTAAATTTTGCTTGGGAGATACACTCACCAATTCATCTGCTGTTATCCTGCTCAGCTTCTCCTGTACTTGTCCGATCTTTCTCAATCAGTGATGGTTTTGTGCTGGGTTTTATCTGGGATAGAAACAGTACATTATACAGTGACATTATCTTTCTGGAAATGCCTTTCTCGGGAAATATCTCCTACACTCTTCATGGCTTTGTCATGCTGAGGGCTCATAATTCAGCAGTCATCAGTGACTCTGCTGAGGTTGTTATCCTTCCTTTGAGTTAATGTATACCAGACTTCCTATCACTGTAGGAACTTGCTGTCAAACTTCATCTCACCTCCATTATTCCACTTCTGAAAGTCATCTTGAGGGATCTCTACCTCCCATCTGATATTTCCCTGCTGCTACATCACCCTGATTTTACCATCCTGTATGCTGTCACTAGTATGTCTATCTAGGGTCTGTCCTTAACCGGTGCTTATATGAAAACTGCCTTTGCTTTTATGTAGATTTGTACACATCCTAAAATTGTTTGTAAACATTTAATGAAGCCTCAGATTGTCCCAATGGGGCAGGTAGTTTTTCTATCCGTAAATGACTGATAGGGCTCAGAAACAGGCAACTGGTGACTTGTTCAGCATCATGCCTTGAGTCAGAAATTGGCACTGGTGACATAATCCCAAGTCCACCCTATGCTTTTTATCAGGAAACTATCCAAAGGCTTTTATAAAATGGAGCATATGTCAGTGCAAACTTGAGGCTGGGATCTGGAAAGCTGTCTGAAAGATAAATGAAATGGGAACTGAATTTTCAGAGCTCTTGGGTAGCTTCAAATAGTGAAGCCGAGATATTTTAGCCACTGATATTTTGATGCATGTGCTCTCATGGGGTACTGTACCTGTGCACTGTTGCAATACNAAATGCCTTTCTCGGGAAATATCTCCTACACTCTTCATGGCTTTGTCATGCTGAGGGCTCATAATTCAGCAGTCATCAGTGGCTCTGCTGAGGTTGTTATCCTTCCTTTGAGTTAATGTATACCAGACTTCCTATCACTGTAGGAACTTGCTGTCAAACTTCATCTCACCTCCATTATTCCACTTCTGAAAGTCATCTTGAGGGATCTCTACCTCCCATCTGATATTTCCCTGCTGCTACATCACCCTGATTTTACCATCCTGTATGCTGTCACTAGTATGTCTATCTAGGGTCTGTCCTTAACCGGTGCTTATATGAAAACTGCCTTTGCTTTTATGTAGATTTGTACACATCCTAAAATTGTTTGTAAACATTTAATGAAGCCTCAGATTGTCCCATCCGTAAATGACTGATAGGGCTCAGAAACAGGCAACTGGTGACTTGTTCAGCATCATGCCTTGAGTCAGAAATTGGCACTGGTGACATAATCCCAAGTCCACCCTATGCTTTTTATCAGGAAACTATCCAAAGGCTTTTATAAAATGGAGCATATGTCAGTGCAAACTTGAGGCTGGGATCTGGAAAGCTGTCTGAAAGATAAATGAAATGGGAACTGAATTTTCAGAGCTCTTGGGTAGCTTCAAATAGTGAAGCCGAGATATTTTAGCCACTGATATTTTGATGCATGTGCTCTCATGGGGTACTGTACCTGTGCACTGTTGCAATACCAGACTAAGCTTCACCACTGTTTTTCTTTATGTATTTAGTAAAGATGAATAGCTCTGTTGGGCTGATAGTACAAAATGCCACATGCATATTTGTTCTTTTAGCGACACTTACCTCGAGGATTTTTGGCAAGATTCATTTTGATCTTTCTAGCTCTTGAACTGCATGTGTAATACATAAAAAAACCCCAAATACCCATGTTTCTCCCTGATGCCCCCAATAGTATTTGTTGTTGATGTGTTTATTGTGAAGATTAATCTCGAAGCATGGAGTGATTGTGAGCTTAAGTAATAATGTGGAGTGAAATCTCCTAAGTAACCGAGTTACAGGGAGTGCATTCCTGAGAAAGTGAATGCTAAGCTTCGCATCCGGCTGTGTAACATGACACCTCCCTTGTCGTTTGGATTAGTATAATTCCCTCAGCTGCCTCAGCACCGCCTTGACTTGCTTCATGTTTCCAGAATCCAAAACATGCATGTTCCCACAGAAGTTGCCACTTCGGGATTTGCACACGGTTTTACCTGTTCATCCCCTGCACCCACCCTCCTGCTTCTGAGCCAGGGAGAAAGCACTCCAGCTGTAACCTTCTTAACTTAAAAAAGCCAAAAAAATTGAAAAACTGTACAAATTACCTTTTTTGTTTGTTTTGGTTACAGGGTAAAACTATCCCAGTTGTGTACAAAGGTTGAGAATAGCATTTAGCCCCAGAAAGGATAATCTTTTGATGACAAAGGTTCAAATTTGCAATTAAATTGCTGCAGCTTAGGAAATCATTGCTTTGTATAACTGTTTCTGTGTGAGTGCATTTGGTCTGCTGCAACTGCAAACCTAAAGCCCTTCCCTGTGAGCCAATGGAGTCAAAGGACTTCAGGGTTTTGCTGTGCAAGTGCACACATGGGGTTTACTGTGGCTCGCAGCAGGAATCTGGGTGAGGCGGATGCCAAGGGTTAGGGTGAATTGTGTCACCGTGTTTCCACTGGAAAAAAGGGGTATTTTCTCTCATTTCACTTGAAACCAGAATGACCCCAAATTAGTTTTGTTGGCTGGAGTTTCCTGTTACACAGAATCACAGACCTACACTTGTTCACAAGTCCTAGGGCAACAAAAATCTAAACTAGAGCGCATCTTTGGTTTTTCAACTTTCTGCATCAAATTCCGATGACATAATCTAATCCTAAAGCCCCACATCTGCAGATCTTGTTGCATTCCCTAATCTCTGCATGTTCTGTGTGATTGTCCCCAGTTTACAAAAGATGTTGAACTGCTTGAGAGGGTCCAGGGAAGGGTGACAAGGATGGTGAAAGGACTGGAGAACAAGCCCTGTGGGGAGTGACTGTTGGGGCTGGAATTGTTCAGCCTGAAGAAGAGGCTCAGAGGTGACCTGATTGCTGTTTATAACTACCTGAAAGGAGGTTGCAGTTGGGTGGGTGTAAATCTCTTCTCTCAGGCTGGTGACACCAGAACAAGAGGACATGGTCTTAAGCTACGCCAGGGGAGGTTTAGGCTGGATGTTAGGAAGAGGTTTTCCACAGAGAGTGATCCCTCATTGGAATGGTCTGCCCAGGGAGGTGGTGGAGTCACCATCCCTGGAGGTGTTTAAGAAAAGACTGGTTGAGGAACTCAGTGACATGGTCTAGATAATGGGAGGCTTGGATGGACAGAGTGTGGTGCCCATGGCTCCAGGGTTGTGGGTTCAATCCCTGTGTGGGCGTTCGCTCGGGAGTTGGACTAGATGATCCTTGTGGGTCCCTTCCAACTTGGAATATCCTGTGACCCTGTGATTGTGCCACTGCCCTGTCCAACCCTTGTTGTGGGACATGGTGCATAGGGACTCTAAATGCCTATTAAAGGCATTGGGAAACTTTCCAATGAGTCACAAACCAAGCCTACAGGGAAGGAATCTGCCCTCTGCACAGTAGCAGCTGTATTGCTCAAGCTCAGACCAAACAGAGTGAGTGTGAGGTGGCCTTGAGAGGAAGTTTCTTTGGTAAGATGTCCTAGTATGGTGTGTTTACATAGCTGGGCATTGTAAAGAAGATTTCTTAGGAGCAGCTTTTAATCTTTGCCGATGCGGAGCGCAAACACTGTTCTGACATCAATCATGCTAATGACACGTGTACACAGAATAACAATCACCTTTTAAGTATGGGAATCACAAATATGTGTTGACAGAAAAAGATATTTAAGCAGTTTTCAGTGTGTGCTGTAATAAGTAAACCAGCCATTGTAATCCACAGAGCTGCATGCTTTAAATGCCTAACAGAAAAAACCAACCCAAAGTGAATCACAGTAATAGAAAAGAAATGTTTACATCTCTCAAAACATTTTGTACAATAATCATTCCTTCTTTATAAATTTGATTTCAGCAAATTTGAATCCAAATGAGATGAAGTTTGAAACATAAGCTTTCCTGGTAAGGTACAATTCGGTGTGTAATCTTTTGCAGGTGGCTGTTATTCGTTTATTATTTGTATTTCCATATTGCTTAGCAACCCCAGTCCTGAACCAGGACCTCGCTGCTGTAAGTGCTCTGCTAACATCAATGGAATGGATGGTTGCTGCTTTGGAGAGTGCACTGTTTTGTAGTGAAGCCAAAAGTAAAGTAATGGTTTCTCATTCTGTCCTCTCTGAATGAGAAAAGATGAAGGCCAGATGATATTTAGCTATGGGATTATGGGTATAACTCTTGAATTACTGAATCAACACAAATATTTGGGGGCCTGTCAAGCATGCAGGCTCAAGCATGTGTAGTTTTCCCAGATTTTGTGTCCTGATGGCTAAAACAGGGAGAGCAGCCTCTGAGAGTGAGTATCCAGGCTGGACTGCTGCTCTCTGGATAACCATTTGCCGACAGAGTTGCTCATGCAGGCAAATAACTACTCATACTTTGCGCGTCCCTGCAATTAAAGAGGAACAACCTACTCTGCATTGTTAAGTACTTACTAATACCTTCTCTTTGAGTGGCACAGCACCTGTATCCTTCAGACAACTGATGCCACCACGCTGCATGCATTTACTGGGGAAGTTATGTAAGTCAACATTTGCAAATCTGTATCCAAGTCCTCATTTAACCTCTTAAGCAGAAATGCCTTCATGTTTCAAGGGTTTGTAGAAAGTAGTAATTCCTTCATTTGAGAGCTGGAAAGTTGGAAAAAGTAGACTTAACTTTTAGTCTCAAAGTCCCTTCGTCAGCAAATTCCAAGCTTGATGCAGCTCTGGCACAGCTGTGCCTGAGCACTTGGGAGTAGAGATTGCTGCTGCGGGGCAAAAAGGAGCCACTGAACATTGGCAGCTTCTGCTTGTCAGTCATGACCAAACTCTTAAATGGTGAGGTTTGTACCTCTGCTTCAAACCCTACCTTTCACCCTGCGGCAGCCCTGATGTGCAATACCCCTTTAGACAGGAAACATGATTGTCTGACACTAGAAGAGGGTTTGAACACTAAACTGTTAAAAACCAAAATTTGACCAGAGTTAAAATGCACCAGAGGGTCCTGGGGAGCTGTTTCCAGTGCTGTACTAGGATGTGTTTGGCTCAGAAGTGGTGAGAATAATTCGCTGCTCTGTGACAGTGCCCAGATGCCACACAGGACCAGGCCATGGCCAAGTGCCTCAGGACAGCTGTCTCAGGACATCGCTGGTTTGCATATGGTGGCGTATTTTAATAGCAGGTTCTCATGTGCAGAGGTCACACGGGGAAACCATGTGAAATGCTTTTGTATCAAGAGGTTAAAAACAACTTATGCTAACTCTGGATTCCAGCCAAAGTTACCCAGCTGTTTGGCTGAGACTGGGAGCTGAAAGACCCAAAAAAGGACACATGCAATTAAAATGCAACTCTCTGGAGAGATGGAGAGAGACAAAGAGGTGGCCATAAATGAAACCAAAGTGAGGCATGTTTGATGGCAGCAAATGGCTGGGGAGAAGGTCGCCCAAGTGTGAGCACATGTTCAGTTTCCCCCTGAGTGCCCTGGGAGGTGAGACAAGCCTTCCTGTGATGCAACGGTGGGTGCTGGAGTCCTCATGGTGATTAAGGACACCATAAGCTTTATGTAGTTGCTGGAACTGTGTGACTGCAGTGTCACTAAATGAACTTAACATTGGTGGCTAAGGATAACAAATACCTGGTGTAGAATTTGCCTTTGTTGCAGGGAAGTAGTGGCAAGTAAAAGATTTTTTTAAATGTTCAATGTATTATGGTTCCCAAGGCCATGAACTTCTGTATATTTGATTTTGCCAGGTGTGTGTACTGATGGACTAGTCTGTAATTGCCATTTTGTACACAACCCTTCTTAATTTCTAGTGTCCTAGTCTTAGGTCAATAATTGCTCTGTAAATGCCAAATATTTGGACTCTAAACGCAACGTCCCATACTTCTAGTTTGAGTTTTCTCCAACTGTACTCTCCCTTCCTCCTTTCTGCCCACAGAATTCATGCTTTCTCCGTGGGAGCTCGTTCTGATGTGCACTTCCCCTTCCAGTGGTCTAACAAGTTGAACAAAGTTTAACACAGTTTTTGAGCAAACTGTCTACCCAAACACATACTAATCTCTAAACTGTCCCAGCAGAAACATTGAAATAGTCCATTTGGATCGGTTTCCTCTGTCAATAAATGGTTCTGCTGAGAGCTTTCCAATTCCCAGTTCCATTTGTAGTGGTTTTCACGAATGCTCTCCTAATAAAGTGACACTTGACGTCATTGCCAGTGGACATGTTGCATCTTCTCGCCTCAAACAGAGGCTCTGCCACTGTTTTCAAGAGGGTATTAATGCATGCTGCCCACTAAGATGAAGGGAGGGGGAAGGGTTTTCCCAGTACTGATGCCTTAGGAGAAGATGACTTATGTTTGTAAGGTTGTAAATGAAATAACATGGCTGAAGCTTGATTTGCACTAGGTTAAAAATAATCTTACATTGTAAGGTTAATAAAATCCCCTGGAAGCTTCCATTACTGCAACTTGTGGATATTTCTGGTTTTTTCCATGTCTGGTGTCATCAGAGACAGAAATTTCTGCCTTTGTATGTACAAGAGCAAACTGGAGTCAGAAGCCGATCAGTTTAATGTTATCTGACAATGGGTGTGTGGGATTTTCCAGCACTGAAATCACTGAACTATTCACAGTTTCTGCACCAGCCCATGTCTTTCTTTCTGAAACTTGAGCTTACAGAGTCAAAAGAAACTTGTAGAAGTTGGGACATGCCTCCCAAAGAGGTGAGGTGCTGCCCAGCTTTGCCTCTCTGCAGGTCAGCATCTCTCAGCTGTGGCTGGATCCTGGAGTGGGGAGAGAGTGGAGGAGGAAGAGAGCTGTGGCTTTGGTGGCTTTGTGTCCCCCAGCTTTGCCTTGTTGCCAGTCATATCCCTGAGTGTATTAGTTTTTGCTCCTTTCCTGCAGGCTGTTTTAGATTTGCCTGGTGTGGGATTTAGGGCCTCCCATATTATCAGCTGTGGAAGTAGACATGGCTCCTTTGTTGACACTGTGCTGGCTCTGGTCTTACTTTTCCCAAACATGGGGCTGACATAACACTTCTGACCTGCACAGTTCTGTAGGAATGGCTGTCCCTGCACATGCATTTTGGAAAACATAAGGTTCAGTAAAAATGCTGGGGTCTTTTAATGCATTCTGTATTCTCTTTCAGTAGGCTAAGGTGTTATTTCTCATGTAACCAGTTGGTTGGGGTTTTGTATGTTTTATTTTTTTATATGTCCTTATGTTGGCATTGTCCCTTTAGACAAGGCCTTTTAACTTGGTGGTAGCTTGGGTGGTGTTCCATGTGTTGTATGCTCAGTGTATGGAGGGACTGTCCTACCAGGGGTTTGCTCAAACTATGAACAGCATGTAGAGAAAAACTTTTTTCCTTCCATTCTCCGTGTAGCCTTTTGATATTAGTAGCTGACAGATTTCCACTTCTTAGCATTTGTTATCTGCTTTGTATATGCCACTTGTTATCTCCTTTGTATATGACAACAGCATAAGGCTTTTGTTGTACGTATTTTTAATAAAAAAGCCAAAATGTTTGAAAGCTAAAACGGATATTACTTTTCCCATGGAGTACACAACCTTCTTTTGAAAGCCCAGACCTTAGACAAAGTGTGCTGTAAGCTAGGCACTGTACTCAGAAAGCATTCAAACGTTTGGTGGTGGGCCTGTTTTCTTTATAACAGATGAGCATTTTACTCTCAGAGATGTAGTGAGAAACAGTTATAATTACAGATGGAGCTGAGATGTGACATTCAGCCTTTGATTCAGTCCTGTACTCTTTCAGAATCACAGTGCTTGGTTTTGGCATCTGGCTTTGTTTTGTCAGGATTGAGAGGCAGATCAGCCAGAGGAGATGTGAACACGTAGCTGTGCAGTGGAGCACTGTGACAGCTGCTCATCAAGCATAGCTACAGCCAGAAGAGAGCCCTATCCTTTATCCTGGGTCCTGGTGCTGAGAAAATGCCTCATGACAGAGCTGCTGTTGCTGCAGAGGTTTTGCAATCTGCTTGTGAGAGGCAGAGGAAGGAAGCTCCTCACCAGGAGGCAACAGGACAGGGTTATCTCCCGATCAAAGCCATTAGCACTGGTCACAGCACTGGCAGCAGAACCTCTGGCAACGTTTTTGGAGGTCTCCTGATAGTTTGGAAAAGCTTTGAAAGTGAAGGCACGACCCTAGCTTTTGATGCTGTAGGGAAGGGCAAACCAAACCAGCGTGCTGCTGTTCATGAACTCTTGCGACTCTTCTTTCTCACTCTGATGTTTGTCTTAGAGGCCCTGGGCTAGAACATTGCTGCGGGATTTCACCTCCTGGCCCGGAGCCCATCGTGATGCCGGTGTATAACCTTGCATAACTGAGCCTTGTTATGAATGACTGGAGAAAGTGCCATTACAGATCTGCTTCTGCCGGGGGGCACTCCCCAAAACAGCTCACAACAACACCCTGTGTCTAAAAAAAAACCAGGCACTGCATGAATTCTCAGAGCCTTTGGTATGCTGATGTTACAGCAAGGTTCGGTGCTGTGCATGACCCACTTACAGGCTGGTAAACTTTTTAGTTTTGCATTTTTTCTCCCGTGCTGTCCATTTTTTGAAGTCCATGCGGATTTTAAAAAGGAAAGAAAGACACAAAAAGAAAACCTTTCTATATCTGTGGCACACGTCCTCCCATAATTCCCTGTGTCGTTATGATTTTCACATTGGCCTGTTGTTGCATGTCTTCGTTATTTTGACTTTCTGTGGGGTATTCCCAGTTCTCACACCCCCTGTCCTTAGCAGCGGAGGTGAATCTAATGCAAACCAATCCTAGTTCACCCTGTCTTTGTTTTCTTACTGATGACCTGCAGATTATGCATGGAAGTGCCTTGATATTACAGAAAGAAAATAATGAACAGGGAGGAAATAATGAACTTAAAAGGAGAAGTGCTGAAACTGCTTGTAGTGAAAGTTTTTCCAGCGGCGTAGTGTAGATAGAGTCACCGTGGCAGGAAGAAACTGCCAGTGGGAGAGCTAGAAAGTGTTCTTCCTTTGTAAACAAACTGCTGAAACTCCTCTCTGCAATGTGTTTATACCCTCTGTGTGAGATAGGCATCTGTTCATGTAACCCTTGGCATTAATCAGAAAATCTGAATCTGCCTATCGGCTCTGCTCTCACTGCACTCACTCGCCCTCCTGCTCTGTTCACCACCACTGCTGCTCTGGGAGGGTTGGGAGGGAGAGGAGAAGCTGGTACCGTGTGAGACAATTGCTGAGTTTATCATTTCATCTGGGTGTGCTACTGGAGCCCTGTTTTCTGGGCGGTGTGGGATCCCCTTCCTGGAGCCCATCCCCGTGAGATCCTGGCCCCTCTGTTACGGTGGCAGGCACTGCCTGTGGCACAGAGGTCCAAAGGAGCTGAGGGCAGGCCAGCTTGGTTCAGTGTTAAGAGCTGCACTTAGCTCCCATTTTGTGACAGTTTCTCTTGTCTCACAGCACTCCTGCTGAACAAAATGATGAAATGCTTAAGCACCCCCCCCTCCCCAAGTACTCTCTTCTACAAGATGCCAATTTTTTACATCTTTTAAACTTCAAGTAGTGTGGCGTTATCAAGATTTAGCACACACAGCACATGCACTCAATGACTTAGAGCACGGGATGTAATCTAAGTGCTGCACTGCAAGTTATGAATTTGCTAATTAGCACCTACCCTTGGCGCAGACTTCTGGTTAGTGAGGAAATCCCGTAACCTTTCTGCCTGGAATTGCTCTTTAAACAAGGATGCTAATCTTTATGGACCTGATGGGTATGCTATGCCAATTCGCTAGTTAATATTTTCAAAGCACTTTGAAGATGGAAAATGCTGAGTATTATTGGCCTTTTATCTAAAAAAGACATTTTAAAACATGAAGCTAGGGAAAGATCTGCATAAATTAACACGTGTTGATTATGCTCTATCTTTCCTTTTCATCTGAATGTATTAAGTAGCAAGAGAACTGTGAGAATTTGTATCTTTCCTTTTCATCTGAATTTATTAAACAGTAAAAGGACTCTGTGAATTAGTAATCTAATTTGAACATCAAACCAAAGACAAAATTCTTCCTAATCCATTTTGCAGATCTCTCATCAACAGTAGAGTTTTCTTGCATGTAGCTCAGGTTGAAGAATGAAATTTCAGGCTCAGGTCTTGATATTTTGTGGATTGATGAGACTTCAAAAAGGAATTATTTTTCGAGTTCAACCTGGAAGGTCAGTACAACTTTACTTTGCAGGAAAAAAATATACAGCATCAGTCCAGCCCAAGTTGCTCACACAACTTAGTAGTTGAACCATGTAGTTTTCACTGATTCCAGGAGGGAGTTCTGATTTAGAAACTCCTTTGATTTTCTTGTCATTTAACAGAGTAACATTAGTCCAGTCACTTAAACTTTTTTTCTTCAGTAAGTGTGCCTGATAATGGCAGGTTTTTGCACCTTGTGAAATTTAATTCATGCTTACAAGGTCTTTTCAATTTTGAAGTGCAGAATAGTATTACATTGTGATTTGTTATTTTCTTTTTGTTTCCCAAATGTGAATTTCTGGAGAAACAGATATTGCTCATTTAACAGGGAGGGATATAGCACAAAAGCTAGTGAAGGGTTCTGTCTTGGTTTCATGATTCAAAAAATATTGCATCTGAAACACTATTTTTTACTCTTCAGTTTCCAGTCTTAGTGTGAGGGGAGATGTGAATGTTTGGTGGAAATCGTTGACGGATTTAAAAACTTCTCAATGAGAGAGAAGATGTGGTGAATAGAGACAGGTTCCTGTTGAGCTGGCAGAGGAAAAGCAAATTCCCAGCTACTATGAGAGAAGTCCCAGAAGTTAGAATTTCTGCCAGCTTGATGCTGATTTCAGAAGCAGATAGATATTTGATTTTATATGCCAAGAAATTAAATAAGAGAAAAATGAAGTGGTTTTTTTTTCATTTTAAAGTAATTTCCTCCTTGTGATATGGTGAAATGTTCTGGATGGAGGTACCTCTGTACTGTGGAAGGAAAATTAAACCTCATCTTTTTAACAGAAATGAAAGTCCTTGGTAGTCACTGGAGTAACTCTAAAGCTCATCCACCAGTCAGTTTGGTCTTCTAATAATCAAAGAGGTCAGACACAAAAGTATCATGTACCTGGAGCTTTGCCAGACTCTTTCTCCCATCTCTTATCATGCTTGTCCATTTGGGATTCTTCCACAAGCTTTGTTATATTCATCGTGTAGATTAGTGGTTTGCAACTATTAACAACAAACTGTGATGCTACAGAGTGGGAATTGCTTGAATAAACAATTTCACAAGTAAATGGAGTCACAGCTCTGAACCCAGAGAGCTCCAAACTTGTTTTAATTTACAAAGGTCAAAAAGTAAGTGGGATTGTTGCTTGGGGAGGTAACCTGAGGAGACTATGCAGTGTTCCTTCACAACAAAGGGATGAAGGGCAAAAAATTTGATTGACTTCTAGAGTTTTGTTTTAATTGGCTTTATTCCTAATATCACCAGCACAGTGGATAACCAGTGCAAGCAGGGAAGGGATGCTGGTAGGTAAAGGTAGGAGTTTTGCCCTTTGTTGCCTGTTCAGATCAGTTTGATACAAATCCTCCACAAGGAATAAGCAGGAGAGTTTGCTTCAGAAAACAGGGGACAGGGAGTGGGATAGGAACCACCAAGAGGAGCAAGTCTGGGGCCCTTGTTTCTGCTTGAGTTCCCTGAGCATATTTTTTCCAGATGCCCCACAGCTGTTTCCAAGAAAGCAATTTTATTTTGTTTATTTGCTTGTAGTCTGGTTTATTTGTGCAGAGGAAGGGAATGCCATTCCTAGACATTTTTAATTGCAGAAGACTGTCACTTCCAGTAGGGTTTTCTGAGTATTTCCTGAGAGATTTAACAGGATATTAGGAGATCAGTTAAGTATCTGTAAAACAACTGATATAGTGCTGTACATTCTGGATTTACTCACAGTCATCCTTGGTTGCCAATGGTAACAGGGCTATTTCTGCCTGTTTGTGAACCCGTTCCCTGCTGCCCCAGCTGCCCCTGGGAGGTGGGATGGGGTAAGCAGATGCTGCTCCTCCACCAACCCGTGTCAGATGGGAGATGGAGATGAGAGACTAGGGAATAATGTGTAGAAGGCCCAGTGATCCCGAGATTAGCTCAAATGGTTGGAGCATGGTGCTCATGGCACCGGGGTTGTGGGTTCAATTCCTGTATGGGCATTCACTTAGGATGTGGACTCGATGATCCTTGTGGGTCCCTTCCAGCTCAGAATATTCTGTGATTCTATGGTGCTTTGTGGAAGGGATCACAGAGCACAGGTCTATTTGGAATACTGGAGCTACAGGGGAGTTACAGCAAGCACAGAGCAGGCTTCCTTCATCTCAGCTGCTAGTGGAATTGTTTAATCCCAGCATTATTTTATTCTCAGAGTTTTGGGGAATAATGGGAAGGTCCTTCAGTGACTTTCCTCCCATCCCAGCCAGCTTCTCACCAGTTTGCTTTATCCAACCTCAACAGCAGTCAGCAATCAGAAACTTTTCCTCAGTAGAATTCCTGGCAGTATTGCGTAAAGCTCCTCTTCCTCCATGCTTTGTGTTCACAGATGAAGAGAATTTGGCTCTGCATCCTGATGTGCACCCAACCCTTTTTATCCTCACATAGCTCTGCCTTCTGCAGCTGAGCATAAGCCAACACCTAATCCAGGGTGTTAATGTCACATCACCAACCAGCGGGTCCCGGGGGCAGGTGCAGATTTCAAGAGGGAGCCTCAGCTTTTCGCTGTCACACGAGAGGCTGTGTGTCCTGTTGAGGCTGTGTGTCCCGGCCCCATCATGCAACCTGACCCCTAGCACTGTTCTTTCTGGTGACCACACGTGTCTCGGACCCTTGGCAAAAGAAAAGCTCCTCAGACACACGCACTGCCCTGCTTGCATCTCCCTGATTTCTGAATGAGCTGTGAAATATCGTGTGTGCTCTTCCTATGGATAATTAAAGGCGACACAGATGGCGATGCCTCGGATGTTTTCCGTAAGTCACAGCACGTAACAGAAAATGAAGTGATAGTTTTAGGTGGTGGCACATGTAGCTTCAGGTGTTTGTTTAATATTCAGCGTTCGTGCTTGGTGAGAGCGGAGATGTGCTTTCAAATGTTACTCCATGGCTGTGCATCAGTGCACATTTTTTTCTTGTTTTTCCTTTTCAGGGCCTGACAGATGGTGATGTTTAGATTAAAAGTAATTTCTTTATTAAGGCAACACCCGTGTTGTCAGTGATTTTTAACAGGAGCTTCATTTGTTGAAACAAGACACTTGTGTAGCTGAAGTGTCTGAAATGGTTGGAGGGCTTTAGAAAGATGCCTAAGAGAAATACGGTGTCTGAAGATAAAAGAATGATACCTACATGCTGAGGCTGGCAGTTCCCACTTCCATGTCTTCAGTGTTGTGAGTGAGATCTCAGGGGCATCATGAAGCCTTCCAAAAGTCTCTGGATTTTGCATTCTTAAACAAGGATAAAGATCCAGCAATTTGCAATGAGAATTCTGGACAGACTGTGGGCTGTTTTCTCTACTGTTTTTCACTGTATTGACTGTGGATGTATCCTATGAAGTTGGTACTACAGGCAGTCTACACACAGAGTAAAGTCCAGAACACTGGAGTATCAAACTTCTGTCTCAGAGTTAGACCAGCTTCTGATTTGTGGGCCTCCTGAGGAGGGGCTGTCACCAAATCCTGGGAGCCTTGTTGAGCTTAAATCATGTCCCTCAGCAAACAGGGACACCCGGTAGGGGTCTGATGGGTGGAGAATCAGAAACAGGCCGAGAGGTTTGCCATGGGTTAGAGTGCAATCCAATGCCTGTAGAGTAAACTCTTCTCTCAGACTGCCAGCACCAGAACAAGAGGACATGGCCTTAGGCTATGCCAGAGGAGGTTTAGGCTGGATGTTAGGAAGAGTTTCTTCACAGAGAGAGTGATCCCTCAGTGGAATGGTCTGCCCAGGGAGGTGGTGGAGTGTTTAAGAAAAGACTGGTTGAGGAACTCAGTGACATGGTCTAGACGATGGAAGGCTCAGACGGACAGTGTGGTGCCCATGGCTCCAGGGTTGTGGGTTCGATCCCTGTGTGGGCGTTCGCTCGGAAGTTGGACTAGATGACCCTTGTGGGTCCCTTCCAACTCGGAATATCCTGTGATCCTGTAAACAAGAGCCTGTATGGAGGTGGTCCTGAGTCACTTCTGCCACTTGTTGGTTCCCTGCATTCCCCCCTTCACATCTGATAGTTGTTCAGCTAGTTCCTGGGGGAAATCAAAATGCTCCGCAGGTCTTGGCTCCTGTGGGCAGTCACTGGAGTGCTGTGCCCAGCCTGATGGCACAGGCTGCAGCTCTGAGCTGGCTCTGGGTTACTCTAAAAGGGAGGTGGGTACTGGGACACTCTGCAGGCTATTTCTATCACCAAACCCATTTTATGGACAAAACCCATAACGTCTAGTTAGTTAGCCTTACATTTTCCATTCAGGACTGTGCTGTAATGTGTTCTTCTTGGGAATAAAAATGACAGTTAAAGAAAAGTAAATTTTAATTCTGCCACTAAAAGCCACATTTGGAGGTTTTTTTCTTAGCTTCCTATGGGAAAGTAGATAAACCTTGAAAAAATGAAAATACACTCTCACTAAAATTATTCTGCTTTTAGGGTCACATTTTAATCAAAACCATACCTGCCTTCAGGAAAAAAAAAAAAGAAGTAAAACTGATTGAATTTAATAACTAAAAGAACATAAACTGTCTGCTTTGAAATGTATAATCTCACATGACATTTATTTCATAATGTGATCAAATCATATATGTTGTTATGGGGACAGTCTTTATTAAAAATGCCATTTATTTTAACAAGTGCAATAAAAAGAAACCCATACTTTTTTATTGTGGTTGAGGAAAAAACTGCTATTAGTCTGCTTTCAGCTAAATGAAAACATCTTTCAAGATTTGTTCTAAAATATTTAAATAAAGTGCTATGGAATTTATTCATGTGCTGCCTTCCAGCATGAATTAAATTATCTTAAATACAATAAATGATATAGAAGAATTTGTTTTGGTTAGGGATACCCTTTGCTGATGAAGAATAAGATCATTTCAATATAACATTTTAATATAGGCCTGTAATTATGTCAGTGAAAGCCCAGTTGGCTCATAGTGAAGCACAGAGTGAGCTCTCCAGCTGCAGCCAGAGCTTCTGAAAGGCACCAAAGGGGAACTGCCAGTACATTTCCCCATGAAAAAGAGAATGACTGGGAGACCACGAAGCACATATGGTTTCAGTGAGTCAGGGGAGGGGAGGGGTGGATTCCTTACCACGTGGAATAGTGGTGGGGAGATTGAATACGACTCCTTGTTCTTCCATGGGAGTTCATGGAGCAGATGCCTCATTGGCAGGAATGTGTTGTGCCGTGACAACCAGATGTGTCCAGACGACGGTGATGATGCTTTGCTTGCGCTTCTCTCCACACTTCCCTGGAGCAGATTGTTTTCACAGTGAATCCAACATAGAGGCTCTGTGCCAAGGTTTGCCCTGTAATGTCTGAATACTCTAATTTCCCACTCCTGGTGGATCAGGACTAGTGCAGAGATGTACTGAAGGAGTTGCTGTGCTGGCAGTGGGTGGGAACAGCCTGCAGGTCTCCATGTGTGTGAATTGCAGTGGTGTAGGAAGTGTGGGCTGTGCAGGGCTCTCGCCTGAGCTCCTGCATGTGTGGGACCACTGGAGCAGAGGTTCCTCATCTCCTGTGCTAACACAGAGATGTGCTATGTGCTTGTGGGTGCTGTGGGATGCTCATAAAACTCTCTACTCTTCCTGCTGATCCCTTCTAGGTCATGTTATTTGACCATTCATATAAGCTAAAGAACCCACAGCAGGCTGTTTCCCTCCCCTGAGGCTTCCCTGGAAGTATATGCTAATGTTTTGTTTGCTTGTGTGAGTTTTTGTTGGTTTGGGGTTTTTTGTTGTGTTGTTTTGTTGTTTTGTGGATGCTTTATCCACTGTAGTGTTTGTGTTCTCCCCGAAAACCTCAACTTGGCTTTCCACTGACTTCCCTGGGACTTCTCTAGTGATGCCCTGGGAGGTTTGCTCTGACAGTCCCTGCGGTCTCCTGCAGCACAGAGGAGCACGGACTGAATTGATTTTTGGCAAACAAATTAATTGTTAAAGACATTGGAGATTTCAGGATGAAATGCTGTAACCAAGATTCTTTCTGAAGTATCTAAGAAAATGCTGAACTGTAGTTTGGGCCTGGAAGTCAATGAACACTTAACACAGTTCCATGGCAGCAAGTGTTGTTAATGTCAACAGTGTTCAACGAAACAAAAATATGACTCTCTCATCTGAAAATCCAGAATTTTAAGGATCAGCCTTAGCTAAATATAATTCCCAATGATGTTTGCTCCATATCTAGCTAGCATTTTGGTCAATGGCCTCACAGATGTGTTATAGGTGGAGAACTAGTTTTGGGTATGATAAATTTGTGGTTTCATCCATGCTCAGTGCTCATTGGGTTTCTCAAGAGGAAATAAGGGGATGTACCTACCATATTTTATCTATACAAGTCTGTTTCAAGAAATAAAAAGCATGGTAGAAACACTCTTTGAAAGTATAAAGGTACCAGCAAGGCAGAGTGATGCTCTTGAGTGGAAGTGTTTTAGAGTGAATCATGGTTGTGCAACTAGTTTACCTAAACTCATTTTAAATCAGCAGAGTGACAGGCCCAGAACCTTAAGTGATGAAGGATTGCTCCGTGATGCTGTTCAAGGCATCGGGTTGGACTGTGTGCAATCTTTTCCTTCTAAATTGGTTGTAGTCCCCTTTCAAATTGTCAGAGTAGTTTTCTTCTGCTTCGTTGCACTTGAGAAGCAGGTGGACAGCAGGCTGCTCAGCCTTGTTTGATCCACACGCTGCTGTTCAATGGATAGAGCAAATCAAGCTGGAAAGGCTTTCTGGTGTGGCTGTAGTGCTGCCTGTTCCGTGGCTGGATTAACAACGGGAAGTTGCCGGCAACATGGACAGGAGGATATCTCTAATTTTGTCTTTCTTAAAGCATATTAAAGAAGACAGTGATAAATTTAGCTTCTCAGTGCCAGCAATGGCACGTGTCAGTGTGACACTTGAATGCAAAATGTATAAACTCAAACTTCACTGCATGAAGCATCAATTTATTGGTTTTGGAGCACAGAGTGGTCTAGTTCTTGAAAAACAGCAGATTTCTTTTGATCCAGGTTTGATCTCACTTTGGGAGTTTCCACAGGCCTCCTTTCCTGTCAGCCATTCCTTGGGTTCCCCTATCTGAGAAAGGGGGAAAACCCCCAACTTGGCAATTCATGGAAGTCTGCGAAATCTTTTTGGTTTCTTGCATGGCAGTATGAGGAGCAGTTGTAACTTTTGTCAAGGTGTTCCTGTGTTCTCTTGCTGCTCTGTGCAGTAACACATAAGATACCAATATGTGTTTGTTTCCTACAGAGATTCTTTTGCAAGGAGGCGTGCTGGCTTATTTGAAAAATCACCTGAGGTTTAGGCCATAGGTTGTGGAAAAAAATGAGAATGGAAAGAGAATATCTTCTGTCAAATGGATTTGTGTTCTCTCATAATGAGAAAGCAGCATCCTGCAAAATGAATTTGCAGAGAAATTCCTTGGAGCTGTTCCCTACCTTGATCCTGGTGAAAGCTTAGCCTGATTTAAGAAAAGGGCACTCAGGCAGTAATTTGAATAGCACCTCCACAAAGGTTCTTTTGTCATTGGGTCTTAGACAGTGCCTCAAAGTTATGCCATGAGCTGTACAAAGCATCCAGGCACATCAAACATGGTCATGCAGGGTGGGTGGTGATATCTTTGAGGCTTTTCACTTGTCACTTGTCTCAGTGACAGTCTTGGTGGATCGTAAACTCTGCCTGCCTTTGAAGGAAGCATACAGAATCCTGATGCAGTCAGATTCTAGTAAAGGTGTTCACATCAGTGATGGTCTTACATATCTCCTCTCTCTGTAACAGCTCGGCACAAAATGTTTCTTGAGCACCACTGTCCTTCATAAGACCAGCAGACTGGGTTAACTGTTGTGCATATACATGATGCTTGGATTTTTTTTACATACTGTGGTATTTTTGCTGTAGTTTCTTCCCCACACATGGTTTGCCTGAACCAGGCACACTCAGTTAAGAAAAGCACAGGCATTGCAAGGCACCTACTGGGTTTATATACTCCCCAGCTCCAGTGCAAGCTGTGTAATCAGCTTCTAATTTTGAATGTACTTTCCTTAATGGTGCAGTGTGCCTGGAGACTGATGTGTGTGCTGGAGGGCTCGGATGCAATGTCTGGAGGAGCAGGGAGGTCAGCTCCATCAGCAGGAGCTGACACAATGATAGAGGAGGAAGAAATGACATAGCAGCGTGGGGAGAGAAAGCGGCGGCCAGGAGACTGGCGCAGCACCTGCTCGGCTGTGTGGTGCTGCTGAGAAAGACCAGGTGTTTGGAGATGAGAGGAAGACATTTGTGTGTGTCAGGGAGGGATCTTGTACTTTCAGAGAAGGCTGGAAATTGTTCCTTGCTGTCCATCTCATAGCTCAACACTGATAGTTCACAAGCTGCCCTGAAACCAAAGAATGGAAAGATTGGTGAGAGGAGGGTGGCCAGGACACAGCATGAGTGCTCCTTGGAAGGGAAAGTCTCCCAGCTTTTGTGCCAGCTTTTCTCCCAAGAGCCACATGCTCAAGCAGCTCTGGAGAGGAATCCCACCCCTGAAGAGCAGATCCAACCCTGAGCAAAGACGCAAGGAGTATAGGCTAGGCAAGGGGGAGGAGTGTGGTGAAAGGGAGGAGTAGGAGGAAGAGTGTCACAGGCAGGGCTCAGAGTTGAGCTATACTAACACAATTTTTGAGTGTGTCCTGAGTATATGTGAAAGCACAGCCCTGCCATGCTTGACCCTGGTCTCTGTTAATTCCTCTCCCAGCAACTGGGTGTAGATGTTCAGTTACTGATGCTGAGACTGAGAGGCTGCATGGCAAGACCTGTAAACTCTGTGCCCAGGAGAGACAGAGCTGGGCTGAGGCACAGCCTCAGGGCACATCCTTTGTAGTCTTTGTGACTACAGTTCCATGTGTTATGGGGCACAAAGGCACAGGCCAAGCCCTTGGGCACCTTCACCTTTTCCCCAGTCACAGCAGAGTGGACAGCCTCAGCTTGGAAACAGGCACAATCCAGTCGCTGGCTTGAAAAAAGAGGCTCCAAATCTAGTTAAACCAGGTCATGTTGGTGCCAAGTTAGGAAGACATCCACTGCTCTGCAGCACCAGGATTTTCTTCTGCTATTTCCTGGTGGTGGCCTTCCCCTGATGAGGCTTCCTTTCTCTAACACTATACAAATATAAAATGTGGGAGAGAAACAAAATGACACATAATTCTTGACACAGAATAGAATAGGGCTGGATTTTCATTTAAAATCCCTCTACCCACAGATCCTGTGAATTGCAATGGCACAAAATTGTTAAATTGCTTTACATTTGGGAAACCTCAGTTCATAAAAAATTGCTAACAATTTATTTTTGTACTACATGGTTGACATCCCTCTCTCTCTCTCTCTCTCTCCCTTTCTCTCTCTTCTCTCACTCTCTCTACTGGTTATATGCTGGGGGTTTTTTTTCACTGCATGTCTGCTGAGATTCCACGAAAACCCAAGTGTGTCATACAACATTGCTTTCTGATTTGCAAGTTAAATAGTTTACATAGGCAAAAATGTGGAGCAATTGGAATATTCCCTACCCAAACACTTAGGGACTCAAACTGCACATTTTAGCCTGGCAGGCCTCCACTGATATTTTTAGCTAGAAAAAAAAACATTCTGAAGTAACAAGGAAAGACAGATTAAAGCAAGAAAAAAAAGTTAAACGGCCATTGCACATTTTTGTGAATGTTGTAGTTTTGGTGTTAGTTTACATCTTGCCCTCTGTGTACAGGAGTGCAGCACATGTAGAATTTGAAAGTTTAGGCCCTTCTGAAATGCCTGTTTCCAAAATGGGGTTAGCCTTCTTGCTGATTGATTTAGTTTTTTAGAAACAGGCAAACCATCAGGAGCTTTCTGCTCACAGAGATTAGCATTCATAGCCTGCTGTTTTTTAATTAAAAAAGCCATTTAAATACAAGGGTTGGGGTTTCTGCCAGCAACCATTAAAAATACTTGTTTTGTAATTATCCCCCAACCCCTTTTTCTATTTGATTCCTTTTTTTTTCCTTTTTTTTTCTCTTTTTTTCCCTTTTTGTTTCTCTTAAATCCTTGACAGATTCTCCCTGTTTCATCTACCTGCTCTTGTGGCACTGTACCTCCCACTAAGGTTAGCAGCTGGCTGTAAATCTCATGCCAGCCCTGCTGCAAGCAGCTGGCAAGAGGTGTGGGAAGGATGTGTTCAGCATCCGTTTTCCCGTGACTGAGTTTATCCTCTGTCTCCTGTTTGGAGGATTAGGGGCACAAGCCCAACTTTGTCATAACTGCAACACTGTCTTGAGGATGCAGGACCTCAGGGGAATCATTCCCCCAGGAATGCCCCCAATGTAAATATATCATTATTTGCACACACAGGAAGGGTATGTGCTGTGGGTGGGACCTGCCCTGGGTGGAAACTTAAATAGGTATTAGCTGGTCTGCCAGGTAGTCAACATGTATAAATTGTGCTGTGTCTACCTCTGATTGTCTCTCATGTGGAGATTGGCTTGTAGAGATGACCTTTGTTGGTTGTCCAGACAACCTTTTTGGGCAGAGCCTCCATTTAGGGTCTTGCTCAGCAGAAGGCTGATGATCTTGGAGGTTTTCTCCCAATTTAATGATTCTACGTGGGGTTTGATTGAATTTTCTGTTTCACCTCGTTCTACAATCACCCTGGGTGCCTCCATACATGATGTCAGTAGTGTATTTGTAGCTGTAGGTGATCAAAGGCATTAACCTGAGGCTTTTTGATTTCTTATGAGGATTTTACATCTAATGATTTTTGTGTTCTTAACTCTGCTTGGACTTTGACCTTGGACTAGTGCAGAAACCCTGACCCACAATAAGAGCACCATCATCCTGCCTTGTTTGCACAGAACTTCTAACATTTTTACTGCTCTGCAGCAATGTGTGGGACAGTGTAAGTCAAAGGATGAAGAGACAATTCCTGCTGTGTTACCTGACAGGTAACTGACAGGATCTTAGTTCATTTTCATTCACAGTAAGAGTCTCACCTGTGAAGTTTCAGTCTGCCCTGATCCTGTTTCGCCTCCTCAGCTCCCTCAGCCCCCTACCATCTTCATCTCCATTGCCTCCCCTTGTATTTGCATTTCTCTTGATTTATCTTTGATTTCTGACTTTTTCTCTCTAAAGAATCCCATGGCTGAAGTCTCATCTTGGCAATGATCCTTTGCCTCTCCCGGCATGTTTCCAAACACAGTTTTTGGATTAAAATGGGGAACATGAATCTAGTGTTTGAAAATTGAGCCAAGGTGGTGCAAAGCTAAGGCACCTTACAGAGGCTGGGAGCAGAAGCTGTTACATGCACAGTGGGTCACTTGAATCAGTGTGTTACAGAGGCCCTGGGCAACTGGCCTGGGAGCTTGTCCCTGAACCCAGTCCAACCTCCTGTTCACCTCGGAGCTGATGCTGGAATTAGAGGTGCCAAATGTCCTTGACTACACTCATCGCTTCTCTGAAAACATCCTGCTGTTGCTGAAGCATCAACACATCTCCTCAGAGGGTGTTTCATTACTGATACCTCCATGCAGCATTTTTCAAGCTGGTCAAGTGACTGGTTTGCATGGGTGCTGTAAAGTGGGTAGGAAAAGTTCAGTTATAAAAAATAAATAATAAAAGTGATAAAAACAAAAGGCTCTTTGCTGCTGCCTTGGTCTCCTGGCTGCTGCAAGATCCATGTGCTGCCTATTCCTTCTCCACAGCTGCAGTTCTCTGGTTCAGTGTTACTGGTTTGAAAAGTGCATGTGATGATAATGGTTTTGACAAAATATTCTGCAGTTAGAAACAATTTCTTGGGGCAGCCTGTTTGGTATTAGGTTGAAGGCCTAACCTCCTCCAGCAAATGTTTAACACTGGAATGATCTCAATTTCATCTAGCTGAAAACATCTCACTGTGATCTTTGAATAAAATAAAACTATTCCCCAATAAATTCAGAAGGTTGCATTCAACACAAATTGATAGCCAAAAAAAGGACCAGGTGCCAGCCCCTCATCTGCTTTTAAATGCATGCATTCTTCTAGATTTTCCTTTAATTTTCTGTTGGCAGTTTTCAGTTGTATTCTCAAAATGAAAATGATCCACGTGCTATTTTACAAATATGCAAATACTGTTTTCCTCTGACTTACAGGCTGCACAAAAGCTTAGTAAAAAGTGTTGGAGAAATATTAAGTCTTGTAAATGTCTCTTTTCAAATCAATGCTTAAAATTAGCTTCAATTTGTGGTGGAAATGCAATAAGACTGGAGCAGAATACTTTTGAAATCCACTTGAATTGATTATGTAAGTTCTATCTACTATCCAATGCAAAGCTCATGAAGACGTTTTAATCCCAGAGGACTTCTTTTCGAACCAGCATTTCCCCTGCCCTGGTGGACCTGTGGTATCAAACGTCTGTTTGCACTAGCAGCATAAAATGGCAGTAAAACAGCATGTTAAAATCCCCCAAACATTGATTTTCTAGTTTGTATTTTCATTTTCTCCTGACAGACACTAACTGAACAAGTGCCAACCCTTAGCTTTAGAGCTCTAGAGGTCTTTAAGAAAAGGTTGGATGATGTACTTGGTGGCATGACCTAGATATTAGGGTAGTGTGTTATAGGTAGGATGGTGTGTTGGTAGCAGGATGGCAAGAGGTTAGGTAACAGGTTTGGCTAGGTTAGGTAATAGGTGATAGGTTGGACTCGATGATCTCTAAGGTCTTTTCCAACCTTACTGATTCTGTGATTCTGTGATTCTAGAGGCATTAGTGCAATGAGGAGGACCAGTGGCATGTGCTGTTCCTGTGTGGTGACAGGCTGGTGGGGAGCACTCGAGGGGAGCAATGAGAGTGAGCAGTTCTGCCTCCAGGGACTTCTTACAGTGTCTGCAAGCTGCAGAGCACGGGGGAAGGAGTCCACCTTAATCTCAAACCAGAAGCGTTCACAGAAAGTCATCCTTCTTACTGAATGCTGCATTATGTAGAGCCATCAGAGCTGCTGGTCCTCTTGTTGTTTTGTGGGTCGCAGTCCAGTTCCCCCTGCAAAGCCAAGGACACCAGCAACCTCCTTCTCCCCTGGATTTCCTTCTGCCAATACAAAACTTGCCTCTATCCAGGCCGCTCTGGAAGAGCAGTTGGGAGCTTGGCATGTCCCCACACCAGCCTGCACCTGCCCACTCAGTCCAGAAATGCCTGATGTCTGTGCTTGGGTGGTGCCATCCAAACCACCAAGCTATAACATATGTAGGACTCCAACAGTGTCTGTGGCTGTTTCCATCTATAGAGAGTGGCTATTCACACATTAACCCAAAAGGCCATGTGCTGGTCATGCTGCAAAATGCAATATAAGCATGTACAATTCTTGCTTCTTCAACNTTACTGAATGCTGCATTATGTAGAGCCACCAGAGCTGCTTCTTCAATATCCAGGGAGCAGATTTTTCTAAGTGACTGGTTCCTGTACCAGACCAAGCTTTCTTTTGCCCAAGAGACACATAGTTAAAGTTTGCTCCTATCCTGGTGTAGGTGAGTTTTGCTCTTTATGTTATTGCAAAGAGGAGTAAGATCTGCTGCGTGACAGTGCACGCCGTAAGTAACCTAACCATGAAGTGGGGATTTTGACTCACGATTCAGAGTTTACAGGAGGAGCTGTGCCTGCCAGATCATACCTTTTCAAAGCAGCTGGAATGGGTCTTAAGGTTCTTTATTCTTAGTACTATTTTACTGTCAGGAAACAGCCATGAAAGCCAATAGCTAAGCATATGTCTGATCTCATCTCCTTTCAGAGCTGATTCTCAGATAGGATGAAGGCTTTTTGCTGCTTTTGGTTACTAGATAAGCTCACATGCTGAGAGCTCTAGGTGGATCTGAAGGATCAAACCCTGTTTATAATTCATCTGTGCTCAAGGTGAGGCTATGTGATAGAATTTCCATTTTTATAAATTTGCTTTTTAGAAGAAAAAGAAAAAAAAGGAAGAAGAAATGGAAATACACCAAAGAGCTTTGTTCAAAGAGCCCCACCCTAGGAAATGGCAGGATGAAGTTGGTTTTGGTCTCTTTTCTGAACTCTTGCAGGATGGTGTTAATAACCTTCTTTTAATGTAGATTTTGAGCATGCAATACATGCAGAGAAGAGAGTGCACTGTGTTTAACATGTCTCTAAATGCCAGATTTTATAAAGAACAAAAGTCAGGCTTGTGTGGGCTGAGAACAGCTAAAATCCTCTTTTTTCTTTGTGTCATTTATATTTTGAGTCAGGGGTTTGTACAGTATTTCAGAGGTTTGTTGAAGACGTCCATGCTCATTGCAGAGGAGTTGGACTACATGACCTCTAAATGTCCCTTCCAACCCAATCTAGTCTACGATTCCGTTTGCAGAAGTGCTTTATTAATTTTGTCATGCAAAATGCGAAGTTGATCATTATATAAAAAGTGCCATTTGAAGGGGACCTCTAGTTGGACCAAGAGAAGAAGCAGCTTGTGAAGTGTTGCCAATGTTTCCTCTCTTGGTGTGGAGACACAAACACATTGGGGGATTGCCATTTAAGGCTGGAGAAAGCCCATATGGCCCATAAGGAGTGAGAGATGGTGCTGCTTTGTGTTTTATTGTGAAGCACAGAAGATACTCATGCAAAATAATGCACTGGTGTCAGATCTTAGCACCTTGCAGAAGATCCTGTCACCATCCAAATGATTTTCCTGTAACAAAAAAAGTCTGGGGAAAGTTGCCAGCGCCTGTTATATTGAACAATGTAATATATTCACTTTTTCTTTCTCACTGCAAACATTTTTGTGTAATGCAAGATGCTGGTCTTTCTGAAAGCTATTGATAGGTTCTGTGCTTTCTCATGGGAGAACAGGGGAAAGAGTGAAGTGAAGCAGTATTTTAAGTGATATAGTCATATAATATCTTTGTTTAAAAACATAAAAATCTAACTGCCTTAACACTCTACCACACAATTCCACAGGACATGTGAAACACAGCACGCTACAGCACTTAGTCTGTGAAGGATTCCCTTGTCACTGTCAAAATTGTTTTAGAAGTCTAAATTAATGCATAGCACTGCATTTATTAAAATGTGAAATAATCATAAATTTTTCATTCTTTGTACACTTAAGCTAATTTTCACATAAATGAAGCACTTGGCAGTTGAAATTCCACATATGGTTGACAGTGATGTTTGATGTCAGAACAATGCCCTGAGCTCCATGCAAATTAAACATATTTTAATTATTCGGGATATCCATTCTTCTTTTACAATGTGTCTAAGCAGAATAGTAACAGGAATTTTAAGAGTAATATATTGTCAGCAACTGACTCCAATAGCCAGGGTGAGTCCTCCTACCTCTTCTGCTGCTGAAAGGGAGGTGATCCAAAGTGAAAATTAGAGAGAGCACAGGAGGAAGCAAAACTTTTATTAAACTTTTATTAAGCTTCAAGCACCAGTCTGGCTTAATGGAAACATCTCTGAGTTTTGGGTTCCCTTTTGACACTGTCTTATGTGATCAGGATGTTTACGGCAAATGTCTTTACAGTTGACTAAAGGCAGATAATAGACCCTAAATTTCCTGGGTGTGTTTAGGTGTCGTAAGTTTCTCTCAAGAAAAGGGAAGGAATTCAACTATCTTAAGTATTTTACAAGATTTTTAACACTAATTAAAAAAAAAAAAAAAAAGAAATCTAGTCTGGTGTATGTAGAGCATAGTTTGGAGGATACCCCATCCCTTCTTGACCTCTGAAACTAATGTGTGTTGGTCTGAGATCCAAGTTAAATACACAGATTTCTAAGTAACAGATGCACTTCCAGAAGACAGAAATAAACAAACCCATTAGGATTCAGTTTAGGCAAATGAAAAGCTTTTCTTAAACTTGGCTAACTGCTAACACACAAACTGGAGTGGAGAGACTTTCTGAAAAGTGGGATCATGCATGTTTCCAGGGTCTTGTGCAGGTGACTTGGGTCAGCCTTTTGTAGGTATCGGAAGTCCTAGGATGGTACACATAATACATAATTAATTTTTTATCACATCTGTTGTCATAGGATTGCTTGTGAACATTGACTACTGTTTATGAGCTTTGCTTTGCTAGGCTGCTTAGAATTTATTTGAACATTTAGCAGCAGCTGTGATTATTTTTAGACATGTGTACATTGATCTTAAGAAGCTGGAAGCAAATAAACACGTAGCAAGTGAAGAATTATGGTCTTCGATTATTGATTCTTCCAAAAGAAAAGTTTTAGTTTGAAAGAGAAAAAAATCACCCCCGATGGAGATTGAAAGAGATGTTCCAAAATGCTAAGGAAGTTTTGCTGAATTTCAGCAGAAGCCATTGATTCTGCCCTCTAAGTATTTAATAGTGGATGACCTCAAAAGTTAAACAGGCTTCTAGCTTCCTAAGGATTACTCTTTCCTTGGTGCAAAAGAAAGCCTGAGCCTTTTGCTTACTATAACCCGCGTAAAGCTTTACCATCATGTTCAGGTGCCTTTTTTTTTCCTGAAGGTGGAAGGATCCTGTTGTCACGGTCACAGGCTTTTGACTTAGTTCTTAGTCTTGGAACAAAGACAACTGGTGTTGCCTGGAGTCTGACTTCTTTTTGGGTGGGGTTTGGTTGGGTGGAGGGGGGGTGGTGTGAATCATCTGTCCTCTGGGTAAATTTAAATCTCTGACCCCCTCTAGCTGCTGGACAAAAGAGCTCCTTGTCTCCTTCCCCTCCGCCTCTCCACTGCAGAGATGAAGGGTGAAGCTCTGAGGAGGTCAGGCAGGAAGGCTAAGGAAGGTTTTTGGCCCAGAGGAACGTGTTAGGAGATGAGATTGAAGGCATGAAGCCAGTGAACCCTAATGGCTCAAGAGTCAAAAAGTAGCTAATAAGCTTCTAGAGGAGAGACTTCATGCAGTTTTTCAATCATTATCTTATTTTCCGTGGAAAGGCTTTGGCTTTTGAAATGTGGAAGTAAGCACTCCAGTAAGTTCTGGCTCCCTAAACCTTGCTCCCGTGGGTTTAATGTAGAGGAGCAGATACTAAAAATGTACAGAGGCACCATTAAAGATGAGAAGTAAAAATTCTGACACTTTAAAAGTACTTTTTTCTCCTCTCAACTTTTCCTCTTTCAGCTTGAGGAATGAAAGCTTCAGTGCACTTATTAACTTCCCAGTTAATGAGATCTTGAAACAGGGATGTTTTGCTTTGCTTTCCTCTGGCTCATCACACCGCCTTCTCTTTGGAGAGTGGCCACAGAGTGAAGATGTGGAGAGAAGAGTGCAAGACTCATTTATGTGCTTGATGGTTGTTGTGAGCAGATAGATACTAAATTGGCTTTTTTTCAGCTCAGTCCTTCCCCTGTGTGTGTTTCAAGCTGCTTTTTTGGCACCTCCAGATGTAGCTAATAGTGGTGGGTAGTGTGCTGTTCACAGGCAAAATATGCTTGCAAACTTTTGTCAAGCACCTCAATATGCAGATATAAAACTCTTTGAGATTGTCTCTGTTCCTTTTCTTGTTTTAAGAACCTCTACCACCCTGTCTATTTAGGTTCCTGCAATAAGGAATAAAGCTGGGAAATAATGTGGAGCACAGATAAGGTTTGCAGTTAAATGATGTTGACAAGTACCACATGACATGACATGACATGACATGACACGAAAACCTCATATGGCTAAAGGAGAACATTTATTTCTTCTTTCTCCCTGTGGAATTTCCAATAGGTGATGAGACTGGACTAGAAGACATAGAAAGAATAGACCTCACTTTCAGGAGGTAGGTGAGAATCAAAGACATTCAGACAGATAAACTGATCTTGCTTAAACTGGCAGAAGATGGAAACGCATTTCAGAATACCCAAGCACTGGACAAAGCTGCAGAAATAGTAGCCCTCTCTGCTCAGTAGGATATTTCATATATTCTCATTTATAAAGTGAGCTATTCCTCAAATAACCATCAACTGCTTGGAATTGGTATGTTGGGTTGGTTT
>WEKX01000343.1:26297-45709 GCA_013390025.1 Pitta sordida | reverse complement strand
AACACATCCCTAGGTGCTACATCCACATAGCTTTAGAATGCCTCCAGGAATGGGGACTCCACCACTGCCCTGGGCAGCACATATACATCCCACTCACCTTCTTCTCTGTTCCTGCAGCTGGAGAACCGTGTCCATCACACCCTAGATAATGGTCCAGAGGATGATGTTCACACATCTGCACAGAGTTTTCCTAGAGTTAATATTTGCAGTTCACTGTAAGTTCCTCTCATTTCTAGGGTAAATTTTGAAGTGGGTCCTGAGTAACTCTTTGGAGCTCCCTGGACTCCAGAAAATCCCTCAGTCTGACTCTAGCTATTAAATGCCAATTTAGGGATCTATAGCAAGACATGTGATTGCTTCTCCTCCCATATCAAACTAACCAACCTGCTGAGTTGGTACCAGAGCTACCCCAATGCTGGGGTGGTGGGTGTGCAGCAAACACCTCACCCACAGAGGGTCATCCAGTAGTTGAGCCCAAAGTCCAAAATCAGTGTTGGACAAAATCATGCAGGAGGTTCTGTTCAAACACAAGGAAACACTGTTTTATTATGCAGGTGGCTGAATGTTGGCACAGATTATCCAGAGAAGAGGTGGAGTCTCCATTCTTGGAGATACTCAAAAGCCATCTGGACATTGTCCTGGACAGATTCCTCTAGATGTCTTGGCTTGAGCAGGGGTGCTGGACAAGACAACCTCCAGAGGTCCCTTCTAACCTCAGCTGTTCTGTGATTTTGTGATCTTATTATGAGTGCTCTGAATCATTAATGATGGTGTTTGGTAATTCTTGGAACACTGGCAACATTTTAGCTAATACATAGAAAAAAATTATGCCATACCATACTAAAAACACCTATTAGAAAATATCTTTCTCGGCCAAGAGACTAGAATGGCTGGAAAAGAGTATATTATTAAGGAACTAAATATGATACATAGTGAATTACAGCTAAGCAGTATGGGTACAAACAATGGATATTTTCATTAACCTGATTGTTTAATGGAAGTACATTTTGGGATGCAAATATAAAATCTGCCCTTCAAAAAAATATGTTGATTTTATAAATTGCTTTGTGACATTTTAATAATAATCATAATAAAACACACAACTTTGAAGAATTAAAGTTACAGTTATAAAATCTTTATAAATTTAACTCCTTATCCAGGATACAGGTATTAAATTTATAATTGATTTCTTCAAGTTTTCTGAAGAAAACCTCACTCTGAACCTAAAATAATATATAAAATTACTAGTAAGATTTACAGGTGAGATTGGACAGCTAGAAAGTAATTAAAATGACAGATCACTTACAAAATAAAACCCGGTTACCGGAGAAACTGTCCAAGAGTGGGAGAGAAAAATAAGCAGTTGAAAAAACATCCCATATTTGCCAAGAGAGTACGAGATATTTTACTCATGAGACAGGAGACTGTATGTTACACCTTAAGAAGACTATGTCCTGCACTGCATGGTCAGACCAATGCAAGCCCACTGTTTGTGAAATTGTGTCCAAGAGCAATAAGGAAACATTACCTGTACAGCACGAAGCTCAAGACTGCATAGGTTAAAATATGACCACTTTTTGTAACCATGTTAGTGCCACTGGAATCATGTGTCTAGTTCTGATAAGAGACTCAACAAGACTAGGAAAGAAATTACAGAAGATTTAGAGAAAATAAATAACAAAGACACATAAGATGAGGAAAGTGTTCCTTATAATGGAGGACTTCGAACTG
This sequence comes from Pitta sordida, assembly GCA_013390025.1. Taxonomy (NCBI): domain Eukaryota; kingdom Metazoa; phylum Chordata; class Aves; order Passeriformes; family Pittidae; genus Pitta; species Pitta sordida. The sequence continues at coordinate 43,978 of WEKX01000343.1, read as the reverse complement.
CTATCAAAAACCAGACAAACTTATTTAAAGTGAGCATAAATCTCTCTGCTTTACATGGGGTGAAAATGTCATTGTATCTCTGAGATAGCAGCATCTTCAATCCAGTTTAGTTGAATGCTAGAGCATGCTTAAGTATATCGTCAACTACATTTAATTAGGTTTTACGTTTCTCTAATTCTCCTACACATTCTTTCAATAATAAAACGGCTTCTTAAGACCTCCCAGTGTCTGATGACTCACACAGTAAAAGAATTTTGTGCAGCCAAAATATAATATATGCAGATAGGCTTTTCAGTTACCTCAGAGAGCCCCTTTGGCTCATCTTACTAATTCAATGCACATATTTTAAACTCTATGCTTTGAATTACAACTTCTTTTTTCCCCTTCAGAATGAAAATATTCCTAATTATACAGTAAAGTCCTGACATTTAATCTCTTTAAATTGTTCGTAACTTTAAACTTCAGAAACCTCTCATGAATTTGCCTCAAACTGCTTCTTACCTCTATTTTTCTATGTTTCTGTCTCAGTTGTTGCAGCAATGTCAGGCCATGACTTCAGGCAGAAAATATTCATGAGGATTTGCTGAATGCTAATAAGATGACCACATAGACAGTAAATTTCTTTAGGAGAAGGAAATACAGACAATAAGGAATAGTATTGCAGCAGAACTATGCTAGTTTATGTCTTTTGCAGTGTTCCTTGGTGCATCAGGCATTCAAACTGTACATGACAAAAGTAAACAGTAACAAGTTCTTTGGGGTAAAAAGCAAAGCTATTTACAAAAAATAAAAAGCTATTGTAATTATACCTTTGAAGTTAACAAAAGAAATAATCTCTGAGATTAAGCAATTAGGCAAAATATGTATAAGAAAAGGTAAATGAAGCAATTATCCCTTTGATTTAAAATTTTGCAACATAATCCACCTAATATCAAGATCCTCAGTAAGAACTAGATTCCTGCTATTGCCTTTGGATATATGTCTAAATAAAGTCAGAGAGAAAGGTAAAAGGTCAACACCGTATCTAAAGCTGACTATAAACTTAGCCATCATTTAACAAAGTCAAGTAAGATCTTTTAAAGCAAATTATTTAGTCAAGGAATCCTGAAACAATAATCACACAAAAGAGATAGTGCAAGTGTTTTAATACATGGTCAGTAAAGTAAAAGCTCTAATTCCTAACTGCAGCCTCCCTTGACTAATGTTTTTCAACGGAACCCTACACTTTTCCAGCAGTTCCTCCAAACATTTGCCATTTTGTCATCTCATTTGCTTCCTCTAGCATTCACCAGGAGTGACTGGTTCTGACAGACAGGCTTGTGATAAATCCACAAGCTTAATATATCATCAGGGAAGTGGTGAGTCACCATCTCTAGGGGCATTTAAATGATTTGTAGATGTAGCACTTAAGGACATGGTTTAGTGGTGGGCTTATCAGTATTAGGTTTACAGTTGGACTCAATGATCTTAAGGGCCTTTTCCAACCTAAATGATCTTAAATAAGTTGTACTTTTCTACCACAGTGCAAAGTGAAGTAGATGACAACATTCTAATTGAATACCAAGTATTCAATTAGTTTTGAAACTTTACTACCATAGATACGAGAATGTAGGGTTATGTAATTTTTGTATCTTTATTGGTCAAGTTAAATTACTATAAAGAATGAATTAGTATGTATTCTTATTTAAAATACATTTTTGTTATCATGTTATAAAGCTGTGAATGTTTCTAATCTCTTCTTACTGATACAGCATATCACAGACAATTTCTAAGCTTGTAGAGACCAACAAATTAATGTCAGTCCTTCATGTCAATTGTATTTTTAGATTTTTCCATACAGATACTAAAACATTGTTTAGAAACACCCTCTCGGAAGGGAAATGCATTTATCCCTTTCCATAGGGTGACAACCATTGCTAAAAGACTTGTTTTCTATTGCTCTTCCTCACCTAAATCTTTAATAGGTCTTGTTTCATAATATGTCTCAGACAAAGTCTTTCCACTTCTGTACCATTCATCCAGGCCACCTTCTGTTTTACCCCCAGTCTCCTCTTTGTGCCTTTCGCAAACAAATTTTATTCCACTCTTGTGTATTCAGAATGCTGACAGAAGTTCAGCTCTTTGTCTCTCTGCTGGTTCTTCTTCCTTAATCATACTAAAGGTCTCGATTCTGTTTTAAGTAGGAGTTTGTCCCCTTGCAGCTCATTTGCTCCACTGAAACACAGATCTGCAATGACCCCAGGCTGTCTGTTAAATTTTCATACAAGCAGCTGAAAACTCTCTAATATTATGTGTATAAAGAGATGCCCAAACGCAGGTGTCAGAGACCTGAGAACACCTCCCCTCTAGAAGGTTTGGCTCCCAGGGCCATTGCCCAGAGTAGACCTGGTGTAGCTGATGCAGCCCCTTCCCCCGGTGCCCGTGGATAGAGGTTCCTAGGCAGCATTCTGGGGAAGTCTCGAACAGGTCCAGGACCCCTTCTCTTGGTCTGAAGCTGAAGCTTGATCGATATATTACCTGAGACTCTTATTGCTCCTGCTGCATCACAGCCTCATGCGTGGCTGCCCATGAGACTCATTCATACAGACTCTGCCCCATGGACTGGCCTGGCCTCATCCTGACCCTGCCACTATCCTGCTCCTGAGCCTGCTTGCCTCCATAAGACCCAATCCTGGTCCTCACCCATGGGCTGATGGCTCATCCTGGCCTCAGGATGGTTCTTGCTGCCTGGAGCTGAGGCTGCCCTGCTTGCCATACCAGCCTGCCCTGCTCTCCAACTGGGGCAGTGTGACAGGCCCTGGGAGGGCCATGCCGTGCCAGTCCAGGAAGCCCCTGCAGCTCACAGTTCCCTGGGATGTCAGGGAGTAGCCAGCACACACCATGCCTGGACAACAGGCAAAACTGCCTGGTTACCTTCCCTCAAAACCCTGCTCGTAAATCTGATCTGTGCTGAAAAAAATCAAAGTCTAAATCAAGTCTAATTTGATTTTGTTTGGCTCAGTATATTCATAGTTGTTTTTGTGGACTATTACACAGTTACATGATGTTGTTCTTAGTTTTTCTTTACACCTTAGCTCTTTGTATAGAGCCATGCAAAAGAAGATTTTCATGGCATATTGAGTCAATGAGAAATCTTACTAGCATTAGAAAAAGCCTGTCTTGAAAGTGTTGTATTATTTACTACAAAGTTAAGATACTTCTCTAAAATGATTTATTTCAGTCCTTCTACAAGCTATCCAATTTGAAAAAAAACAAAGAAGAAATAGAAGGAAGTTCAATATTTTGCATTTTTAAATCTTGTTATAATTTGGTGATATTTAATACTTGCTTCCCAGGTGGAGATGACTTTCTATATATTGGTTGGATGTACAGTGAACAAGAGTCCCTCAGTCAGGAGAAGATAATTTAACTCTGCAGTCTGAAGTATTTGGTACCTCTGGAAAAGAAATACTTTCTCTGCATATACTTACTTATAGAATTAGGTCAAATTCAAATATCATTTTTGAAGTATATGTTAAGTTTAAGTTAAGTTAAATATAAGTTTTGAAGTATACTTTCACTTCATTCAGGAGACCTGTAAAGTTCTAGTACGTATATAATTTCATGTTTTCAACTCTCATCAACATGGCACCCTTCCCAAAATTTGTACAGATGACAAAATTATATCCCCAGTTACTTTCCCCAATATGATATTGATCAGCTTAATAGATTTTGGCCCTATGCCTAGAATTTTATTTAACAAATAATGTTCCTATTTTCTAAAGAGTTTTTTGTCTTGAATGCACATAGTTCTTATAACAAGCCTCTTTGATTAAAAGCACTATTAAGTATGGTTAAGAATGAATGGAACCAAATTTGAACAATTCATCCATTTCAATTCCACAAGCCAATATTGGTAAGTATGGAATAACTCTTGACTGTCCTATACTGAGATACGGGTAATTTTTCAAAATGTAATGCCTGTCCAACCTGGCAAACAGCCACAGGATATGTTACAGAAATTCTATTAACCAGTATTGTTGCAGCTTTCATGCTTAATAAGAGTCTGCAGAGGTTGTTGACTGTTCTCTGTAGAGTTAAGTTCTTCCAGACTGCAGATTGTAAGTTGACTATGTCTCCCTCTCAAAATGACCTTGTTATAGTTGCATTCTTTTCAGTAATAGTGACTAGATGTTCTTTTTGCAGGTAAGTATTCCTTAACTCAGACACCAAATAGAAGCATAACCTTTAGTGATGAGTATCTTCATACTTAGGTGCATGGTCTGAAAACTCAGAGAAGACAAATTGCTATTTCTTTCATCCAGACTGTTTTGCTTAATGTGCCCAAGTAACCATTCTGTGCTTGTGGGTATTCTCTGAATGGTATCAGGATTCAAAGCTAAAGGATTTCTAAGAGATGGACAGACACACAGACAGGTACTTATGCCTATGGTGGCTTGACCCTAGCTGGAAGGTAAGCCCTCACTCAGGGACTTCCTTCACTCACTTCCCCCTAAAGGATGGGGAGAGACAATGGGAAAGACAGAAGTGAGGGTAAAAACCTCATAGGCCACGGTAAAGATAGTGTAATAAGAGAAATAAATTCGAAAAAAACAACAACATCCCAAACTAAAACAACAATGAAAAACCAAACAATCAAAACACAAAAACTCCCCAATCACCTCCCCCCAAAAGAATCCCAAAACAGCCCCCCAAAAAATCCCAAACCCTGCTCCTCCCACCAAATCAAAACCAAAAAACAACCCAAGTGTTACAAAAGCAATAGTGCACGACAAGCAGACCAGTGTCCAGAGAGTCACCAAAAAACACCTGTTTTGGAAAAACTCTCCTTTATTTTGCCATTTATCACGACCTTATATAGACTGGAACATCCTTTTGGTCAGTTGGGATCACCTGTCCTGGGGCTGTGTCCCTTCCAAACCTCTTGATCACCTTCAGCTTGCTCACTATGACCACAAAGTGAGAAGCAGGGTATAAGGGTATATTTGCATGGTATAAGCAATGTCCAGCAATAGCTGAAACACTGTTTTAGTCAACCATCTATAATACAGCACCAAATAGGCTGCTGTGAAGAAAATAGTCTCCTTCTCAGACAAACCCAGCACAGTGCTTTTCAAGAAACGAACATGCAGTGTTTCCTGAACAACTCTCAGGGCAGAAGTTGTTTCGGTCCACTGTCTACTGTGTGGAACTTGCTTGGCTTAATACACTGAAGGTATTTTCTTGGCCAAAACCAGGTGTGTTTTGGTGATCCTCTGCTTAAGCACAGTCTTAAAATTTCTGTTTGTGGAGTAATCAGTCAAATAGATAAAAGAGGATTATATAGTATTTCAGAATAGAAACAAAATGGACAGAAAGGTCATTAAAATACTTTGCAAAACAGCTGAAAAATATAAGTACTACTCTCAGTTATGTCAGTCTGTCTTTTCACTGAAGAACTGCAGCACAGTGGAGCCATGTTCTTTTTAAGACACAACTTAGCTAAGAGTAAGATCCTTCTGCCAATGAAGTAGGTGTGCAAGTTATCTTCTATTCTTGTAAACAAAAGAAAACCGGCATATAGTTCACTGGTCCTTAATCCTAGTGACATAGGCTACATTCCCACTGACTAGTGTCTGACTCACATTCTCCTCTGGTTTCTGTGTTATCAGAGGCTGTGCTGCCACACCTCAGAGAGACGTTTTTGTAGCATGAGGTAAAATATTTCTCTTCTTGCCCCTCTAAAATGGAGCATCTGAGTGTACAAAGCTGGCTAAACAGTGCTGAAGGATAGTGAAGGTATGAAGCAAGTAAACCTAAAGTAACATTATTCATACAACATTCATATTGGAAATACATAGACTCTGGCACATGCTTTTCCCTGGACTCTTCCTGTTGCATCATCTCAGAGAGTGCCAGTTGTTGGCACAAACCAAAATGACATAAGGAGCTAAGGAGCATAAGGATTAACAATACCTTCATCTCATGTCTTAACCCAGATCTGGTTTGCACCATAGACAAAGCCACCAGTTCTGAAGAAGACATTTTGACCCACAGCACACAAATGAGGACTTCTATTGTCATCTAAGGTACAGTTTTCTTGGACTGCTACAGCTGTATGCCTAATGAACCATTGGCAACCAGGTGTTTTTATGCTAGCAATGAAGAGTTATATTGGTATTACCAACAGGCAACTCCTGTTTTAAGAAATTAAGTATGGTTTCCAGATAAAGTAGATTTGCAACTGTAGCATAACTCAGACGCATACAGTTTTTGCTCAGATAAAAGCCAAAAGGTATGGTAACCAAGGCGAGTGATGTATCATGGATTTGGGAAAACACATCAATATCACTGCGAAGCAATACCAGGCTGCAGCACAGGATTCTCAGGACATCCAGCATTCATATTGTTTGATTCTGCCAATGATGAAGCAACCATGAGCATGCTTTTGACCACCTTTGTTTTGTGACTTTCTCTCTTTTCTTTCCCAGCTGATGACAAAACCCTGTATACAAACCATATGACTGCAAAGAAATTCTAATATGCTTGTAGCTTTTGGTGCTGAGCGGTTGAAGGAAAAACGGCACTTGATTCAAAATCATAAAAGGCAAATATTAGAAAAATGGAACAGAACTTCAAGTTCATGCCAGGATACCACGGCTACAAAACTAAAGAAAAGTATTTTCCATGCTAAAGTTCACTGTTATTGAAGGAATCTTTCACCAATTCATATAAAGGGGCTTTCCTGACAAATATGGAACTAGGGTCAAGGAAAATTAAGATGTCATACAAGATAACATCTAGGCCATATATAGTGGCTATAATGAGTAATTGATTGCTAATGCTTCTACTGTTTATGGATTGCAAAATGCCTTGGGACATGTTTTAATTATATGCTAGTGGGTACTGAAACGCCTGTTGTGCTTATTTTTTAGATTCTTGGGGTGAAAAGACTGCCAATCTGCAAGGGTTACCGTATGCTAAATTAATTTTATAGATTGTGTTGGTAAAGGTCAATTCATTTAGAAAATAAAATATCAGTTAATTGTATCTCTGAGACTGCTCATTAGGGGTATGGTGTGCCACAAATTCTGTGAACTTCTGTGTGTGTCTGTACATTTAAATAAAAACTTTTTTAGATTAGTCCCTTCACTTTCGTGCATTTAAAGCACTGAGAATGTGTAATTTGAACATGGTAACTTAGGAAAATACTGATGAAAAGTAATTGTACTTTAATCACTAAACGAAGTTAAACTTGTAATTCAAAAATAGATGTGAAAATATCTTTCATAGAAAGAGGGAAGGATTTCCTGGTAGATCAGTAATAAATTCAGTAGAAAGGGAAGTTTTCTGTTTTGCCAGGTGTCTTTGGCTTAATTATTCTGCACCTCTTTCTCAAAATGGGATTTCCAGCAATGCCTACCTCAAGATGTTCACTCTTCACAACAAAAGAAACCAGAAAAAGCACAATCCGAGCACTAAATGTACTGTCATGCACATTTACTTCCTAAATGTAACATCCTTAATGCATCATAGGCCAATTGTTGCCCAAGGTCAGATGCTGAGAGCATTGTCAATCACATCTTCAAATTGCCTCATATTTGTGTATGAGGCTTTTGTTGGAGTGCTGGTTGGGGGTCTTTTGCCATTTGTGATTGCTCATTTGGCACCGTTACCCATACCTATGACTATCCAGCTCAGTGAGATTGCATTAATTGTTCTGTTACTGAAGCCAAAATTATTGTGCTTACCCTATTCTCTTCATCTGCTCAGCAAAGTATAAGTATACCTCTTTGTGCAATTATCTGCATAGAAACACATTCTTAGCTTCCTGTAACAGGTTTGAGCTGGCCCTAAAGAACCAGCAGGTTCTTGCTAGTGTGATGTAGGACAAAATGTGGCTTTCATGCAGAATAAGGCTTTCTAAAATGCCATCCATCTTCCAGTAAGTAGACAGACAGAGGTCAGAAAACACAGAATCAAGGAGCCGTAGGGATAGTAAGGCCCGGGATTGTCTGTACTTGAGGTGATCCCTTTCATCTTCATGACAATTTTATTGCCCAATGAACATGTACAGAGGTGAAGGTAAGATACTGGCATGTACTTGAGGACAGAGCCAGAAACATCATTGATATATTATTGGCATATTTTAAGTGAAATCCAGGTTTTTCTTGTGAGAGGTGACTTTGAGGAGGAACATAACTTTATAAAAACTTACATCACAGAATCACAGAATCACAGAATATTATGAGTTGGAAGGGACCCACAAGGATCATCTAGTCCAACTCACCATATAAATTCTGTAGACAGATAACTCAAGCAAGTCCTGGGTTATTGGCCTCCTTAGCTTGAAGGGATGAAGAGATACACACCGTGAAAAATTATTTTTTTAATTGAACACTAACCCTTTTGATATGTAAATATTTATTACCCTTTTTGTGTTAGATAATTTGAAATCCCTTCTGATTTGGTGAACGTTATTTTATCCACGGTTCTGTGAAGTATAGTTGGAATCAACTCAGTTACTCAGGAGAAGGGCATCTCCCTGTCCTGCAATCCAGCCTGCTGTCAGGAGTCAGCTATATACAGGAAGAGACACAGACCTCTAATTTGTATTTGTGAGAGTAATTGATGGTTTGGAGCCAAAGAAAGGTAAAACTTCAATGGGATTGCATCACTACAAAACTACTGTGAGCAAGAGCAGAATTGTTGCAGGTATTGCTCTGTATCACACTGCTGAAAGGGCCTCAAATCAGAGCTGATCCTCAGTCACACTGACTCTGTATTTCATGATATTGCAACTGTTTCAGTATCTCATAGACAGAAAGAGCATAACTAATTCAAGAACCTTCTTCTATTAATGACCTAGATATTTAATCAGCAGCTGTTTACTTCATCCATCTTTCAGCTATTTTAAGATATTCTTCTTGTTTATCTTTGAAGTTCCTTGTTTACCTATCATTGTCTGTGACAAGTTTTGACATACTATGCTAATTAAATTTTGCTTTTTCAAGTCGATGGAATGAGAACAGGTCTAAAGGCTGGTTTCCATCGTATTTTTATTTTCTCATAGCTGAGAGATAATCAGCTAGATTGTTCCACAAGCTCTGGAAATTGTAGTACTGTCACCAGAAAGAAGATGGAGCGCTGCTCCATCCCAGAGCATGCAGATTCTGAACATGGGCTAAACCACAACAGACTACAAATAAGTGCTGCATGAAGCAGCATGACAATCCCTCCACTGAGCTCTCCTGATGTGAATTGCCTTGTTAGAAGCTTAAAACACAGCCATGATATCACCAAACAGCACTGTATATATACCAAGACATCTTAATAAAGCTTACATTAAGCTAGTCACTGGGGGCAAGCATGCCTTCAGCTGATGCTTTAACTGCATTTATTTGGTGAGGAGTAATGAGTTATTGCTGTCATGAAGCATTAATATTTTATGGGTGGTGATATTTGTTAAAAATTAGCCCTGTGAAGATCTGAGGCAACAAGGGGAGAGTTAATGGCAAGCTCTGTAGTGCTGAAACACCAATCAGGTATTTCTTGATGAAAATAGATAGAGCAAGGCTAACTTTCCCTGGTGGAATGAATCTTTCTGACAGTATGACTTTTTCTGCTGGTATTCATTACGTTCTGGGATGAAAATACAACTGTGTTTGGGGGGGTTTTAAACTTTCTATCTGACAACCAGGTATTATGCAGATGATGGACAGATTTTAATAATGCTGACATCTCTATTATGTTAATTAGACATATATAACTGTACCCTTATAACAGAATTGCAACATTTGTTTAATTCTATCTTGCCTGGCAGTGGAATATGCTTGAACACAGAAATATTTTTCAATTTCAGAAGAATGCATTCAACCACTAACCTTCACAGTATCAGTCATTATCTGTGATTAATGACCAGCTTGTGATAAACAACTCAAAGCCTAGACAAAATTAATATCATAGCCAAACATCAGCAGATAAAATTTGTCTGAGCATCTCTTTTTCTAAATCAACTGTCACCTAAAATGTCACATAATCCCTCTGATATTATGAAGTAGATGTTTTGCTCAAAAGAGGATCAAGGGATAAGTATGCTACATTGTTAAACTGGAACTGGCCTTCACCTATGAGGATTTCTTTCTTATACTGACAAGTAGCTGGTCTGCTGGTGAACACGTGATGAAGTGTTTTCTTTCTCCTGTGGATGACAATTTAGACAGTGGGCATTCCTGAAAGATAAAAAGAATTCCAGGATGCAAAGTCCTCGTTGCTTATATGATGGGATAATAACATAAAATGGGATAAGCATGTTGATACAGAGTACTGCCATGGGTTGGGTTTTGGTTAGGGTTTTTTTTTTTCACCCCAAGTAAACAGGGAGCAGGAAAGTAAATTGTACATGATTTCATGGTTATAGTCTCCATCAAGAATCAGATTAGGGAGAAAGCAGCTGATGCAACTGAAGAATATGCAAGATTCCTAAAAAGCTTCAATTGATATTATTTCACTTTCTTTCATCTCTGAACCCCAGCTAACATATTTGAGTTCGTTTTTGTTGGAAACAAAACACAGAGTAAATTTTCTAGGTACAAAATGAAATCTTCCAATACTTTGGGGGATGTGACTGGTACTAAGATTTTAGAAAATCATCATCAAATCTGAAAAATGTAAGTTTGTTTCCAGAGCTCCTAATTTATAAGAATGCCACCACCAAGGAGTAAACATAATAAACCACATGCAGGCTAATGTAACAGGAAAGCTACCAAACTGGGCTACTGCCTAGAAATGAGTTCCAGAAGCACCTTGTTACGTGCTATCGCCTAAGCCCCACAAAGTTTCTGTGTGGTGCTCATAGTGAAGAGTATGAAGAAAGGTGTTACACGGAGCAAGTCTGACATTCAGAATAAGCCATCTTTCGCCCTCCAGTTTGAATCTTCTTGGAGGTTTTCGGGTCACAGTTCCAGAATTATTTCCACAAGCACAGAGATAGCAAATATTTTCCTCATAATAATATAGTCCACACTATATAGTAACATCATCCCATGGGCTGCAAATTAAATAAGGTATGCTGTCAACAAAGTTTATGATGTGGTATGACATATAGTGTGAAAGATATGGCTGTGGTTGTTACCTGAAAGAGGAAAGTCTTTACCAGTGAAGCACTTCCTCATGGATAGTTAGGCTCTGTATGTTACTGTTGCACGAAGTTAATTTGTATAACTTGAACAACTAATCAATAATTTTTCCATTAACTTTGCAGTAATGAAAGGTACTGAAGTGAAACCATTGATATATTTGATAGCTAATTCCCAGATAATAGTTTAGAAAAGGATTTAGGCTAACATTATTTATCATTTATGATACGGTTTAATTTTCCAATACTTTAAGTTGCCAATGGAAGTTAAAAAGCAAAACAAGTCCCTTAGCATTTGGTGCATATTCAGTGAGTCTTTCTTCACTGCAATTTTCATCTGCTTGGGTGTTCTCTTTAACTTTTACGATTTCTCGTTACTGGTAAGTGTGTAGATTTTGATTGTGTGTGCACCAGAGTGAAAATATCTATTACCTACAAGTAACCAGAGCAAAACTGTAAGTGTGCAGATTTCTGAAAAGAAATCAAATGAATGCCTCTTCGGAGGGATCTAAAATCTGATCCTGAATTCCTTGTCCAAATCTTCCACTGACTTCAGGGAGTTTGAGGACTATAAGAAAAATAAATGGATGAACAGCCCTAAAAAGACAGATTATCTCATATTGTCAAGGTTCCTAGGGGTTTATTCATGAATAACTTTTCTTTTTGGCTGCTAGTTTTGTCCCACCAAACAGAGCAAGAAGTCCCACTGATCCAAGACATACAAGTTTTTCATCCCATGTAGAAAGAGCCTGTAAAACACAAACCAACAAATCAACTCCTTGTCATGCTCAGGTACAAATGAAAAGCAAGACTCATCTTTGGTTGCTCTTCCACAAGACAAAGACTAAACTCTCCACTGATCTAAAAAAGGGGTACTGACAAATCCCTCTGTTTACCTGAACCTGCACCACGTTGTTACCTAAATCTTCTTGCCTTTTCTCATATCAGCTGGGAGAATCACCCTCAGCAAGTGTCCTGGTGCCAATTAGGATGGAGTACAAATGGAATTTAGAGATACTTGAATAATAGAGAGATAGAAATAAGAATTTTACGGCGAGAAAGGAAAAGAATTAATATAACAAGTATACATACATGTTTGAACAACAACAATAACACTAACAACGGAACAATGATGACTCAAGATAGCTGGGAAAAATAAACTGAGGGGGGGAGGCAAGTTCAAAGGAGACTGGGGCACCCCCGGATTTCCAGGGGCAGGGGAATAGGGTTCAGGATGTCCAAGGGGTTGTTCAGGAGTTCCATGAGCCAGAAACTTTTTAAGTCCCTGCAGCTGTATTTATAGTGCCTTGGGCCCCTCCCATGTCACATGCCTTGTGGGTGTGTCTTCATGTCATCACATCCTCCCTTTGGCCATCACTCAGCCTGCCCCAGCCCTTGGGCCCCTCCCCCAGTCACATGCCTTGCAGAGGAAGGGAAGGGAAGGGAAGATGAGAAAGGAACCCTCTATTGTCTGTCTGATAAAAAGGAGAAAAGTTTTAGAATAAAGCTCCCCCCATAACAGCAAGACACAGCCCATCTGAAAAAAATCCCTGGTAAAAAGACACTATGAATGGTGGCTGTCCCTACAGCATTTCCCCTGCTTCAGGAACTGGGACATCTTTTTAATTTCTGCCAAAGGTCATAGCAGAACTCTTAGCAAATTCCTGAAGGTTAAAAATTCAAGACTTTCCCAGACTTGGTAAAATCAAATCATATTTCAGGACTGAGAAGAATGAATCCAAGTGCAGAGATACACCTCTAATTTTCAAACTGCATCAACTGTTAATGTCTTTTACCAAAATCCATTTCTGTAATAAGAAAGAACAGTTGCTGAATTAATAACCTTTCCCCCTGGATTTTAACTGAATCTGAATCTGAATAATATATGCTATTATAAATGGCCAGTCCCATATCTCAGGACAAAAACACATAAAGGAAAAAAATAATGGAGGGGAATGGAAAACCACTTAATTCACCTGAGTTCAGTATCAGTTTTACTGCACGGAAGAGTTTAAAATGAACCTGATGTGCTGATTCTTTCATGAATTTCCTGCTTCATTACAGAACAACCTTACCAAGAATGAAAATTATTAGTATACTTCAGTAAGCTTCCAAACATACCTGGATTTTTCCAGTGCACTGAGAAGAGTTAGGGAAACAATGCTTATTTTACTAATAAAAGAAATGCAGCACTGTCTCCACAAATAGACTCCAGTTCTGTGTTTTTACTATTCACTACACCTTTGCCTTCTTTTGAGAATGCAGAACTTGAAATTACTTCTGATAATTAAAGTTCTTAGCAGTTTCAAATCCCAAGACCAAACCCTTTCTCAGTATACAAACACCAAACTCATGGTATAAACAGCAGCAGAAAAGAGGTAAAGATAATCAAGAGCAAAAGACAGTATTCAAGGTAATCACTGCATGTATCTTCCTCAAGAAGACATAAAAATGTTGGACAAGAACATTTCACTAAACTGCAGTTTCTCAAAGTTGGCAAATGGTTTCTTCATAAAGAATGATCGGAGAAGGTGGGGGCAGGGGGAAAGGGCATTGGTTAAGAATATGAGGCACTTAGTCATGGCTTAAAATAAAGGCAACACAGCATACAGTGTGCTGGGAACCAACTCATTGCCCTTTTTCCAATTTCAGAAACAGACATCTAAAATAACATCTGATAGCAACTTATTGAGATACCGGAGGGAGCCTACCCCTGTTTATCTGTAAACTAATATAAAAATTCTTGTTATCTGTCCTCTACAGACCACTTAAGTTAGTCATTTATGAGAAGTATTGCTAATGTCCATTGCATGTTCTTTTAAATATGAGGTCCAAGATAACAAAAACTGCTTCATGGAGGCACTGAACCATACAGTCTGACCCAACCTTCACTTGTTCCAAGTGCAAAACAGAAATCTATGTACAGAGGGCGGAGAGACATTTTGATGTTTTTTCTCTCCCCAGCCTTTTTCCTGCATACCATTACCTAAACAACAAGTGTCTTCATCTAATGTAACCATATTATACACAGAGCAAGAATCTCAGAAAAAGCATCTACACAACTTTATTCCTATGTATCATGCCTGTAACTTGTATACACTGTCATGTGTACATACACACATGCATTCATAGAGCAATGACATACATAATTACCAGGTGGTTCCCATCTATAAATTCCTGTTTGTCCATGCCATTGCTGTAACTGTGAGCACCACAGTGATGGTTCTGAAACTTAAGACCAATGTGCCATCTAGTGACAATGAAGATGATCCTGCAAATCAAACTAAGATTCTATTATTTTACCTGAAATAGTAGGTGACTCTTGCCATTTCCACTTGGAAGAGATACTGTTTGGAACTGTTTTCAGGTTTTAACTTGGGGCTGCAGGAGAAGCTGTGGACTCTTTAGTCATGAATTTACATGCAAACCCATTTGTTTTGAAAGAATGCCTATCCTGCAATGGACAACTCTGCAGCTGCTTCTTCCAGCATCTCAAGTTGTGTTTAATATTCACATTCTTACAAAATCCTACTTTACAGTGGTCCAAGAATCTCACAAGTATTCATGATGATATGGTAGATATGCAGCCCTGAAAGTTGTGCACTAGCATCCCAGAGAGCCAACTAAATCCTGGGCTGCATCAAAAGCAGCGTGGCCAGTAGGTTGAGGGAGGTGATTCCCCCAACTCCTCTGCTCTTGTGAGACCCTACTGGAATACTACATCCAGCTGGGATCCCCAGCATAGAAGGACACTGGCCTGTTGAAGCAGGTCCAGAGGAGGACCACCAAGATGGTTAGCAGGATGGAGTACCCCTTCTATGAGGAAAGGCTGAAAGAATGGTGATTGTTCAGACTGAAGAAGAGGAGGTTCCAAGGAGACCTTAAAACAGCCTTGTAGTACCTGAAGGGAGGCCTAAAAGAATGCTGCAGAGGAACTATTTGCATTGGAATGTAGGGACAGGATAAGAGGGATGATGGTCTTAAGCTGAAGAAAGGTAGGTTTAGATTAGGCACTAGGAAGAAATTCTTTACTGTAAGAGTGGGGAGTCACTGGAATAGGTTGTCCAGAGAAGTTGTTGATTTCCCATTCCTGGAAGTGTTCAAGGCCAGGTTGGATGGAACTCTGAGAATCCTGGTCTAGTGGCAAGGGGTCCCACGTTTTCCATGGCAGGTGAGTTAGAATTAGATGATCTTTAAGGTCCCTTCCAACCCAAGCCATTCTATGATTTTCTGATTCTATGCTAGAGTCCTTTCCTGTTCTCCTCTTTTTGCTGTCTGCAGTTAGAACAGCTTGATTAGTCTATAATGGTGTTCATTTATATTTGAAAATGTCCAATTACCAGGAAATTGGCATAAGGAAAGCAGATGAAAAAAGAGAGATTAACATTTTATTCTGAAAAATGCCCTTAATTTAAATATTAGCAAGAGGTGATCATTCAGCAGAACAATATTATCATCTGCACTGCAGCCGTATCTGAGAGACAGTGAAAAGATATCAGGAAGCTGATAGAAGTTGAAGAGTTTATTATTATCCCATTTTTTTTTAATATGTAATTTATCCTTTCAGTCATATGTCCAGTACAATGAGCAGAGAATTTGCAAATCCACAAGTAATTCTAAAAAATAATAAATTGTAGTTTTTAGAAGTGGACATTATTTCTGCATCTCTATAACAAACTTTCATGGACCATCCTGGTTTGTCTGCTGTCTTTTGCTATCACTTCTCAGCTGCTACTATCAAACTTAAAAAAAAATGGTGCAGAGTGCTGTTTGGGGTGACAAGGAACATCAGTTCCAAGCCAGAAGTTAGATCAGCAGTAGACTAGCAGCAAAACGGATCTCTTGCAAGCTTTCATAGGTACAACATTCATAAAGAAATACAGTTATACCCCGTCGTTCGCGAGGAACGGGACAGGCCATGGGCCTCGCGAAAAGCTAAACTCATAAAGAAGTGCAGGTCGTTAATATGCATGCAGGCTTTGCTCCACCCCCCGGCACTCCAGAGTGCTGCAGACAATTTTCCACTCCTTCCCATGATCTGTCTTGGCACAGGCGAGCAAAGGGAACCGTTTCTGAGTGGCTGCTGTGACCATGTGTGCTCGCAGCCCAAACCCTGCGCCGCTGCTCCCCGCCCCAGCCCCCCGGCTCCCCTGCAGCTATACATTTTCACAGACCTAATTCCTTTCTAGGAGAGATACTAACTACGATAAGTTATACCACCTGCATGCTGCTGGCGTTAGGTTTAGGAACTTGCTGTCATCAATCAGTCCCATCCTGTTATACCTTGAGAGGAGGTGAAGTAGGTGAGGGGAGGGGACTGGTTGATCATTGTGTCCAAAACCCAGCAAAAGACTTGGCTGAGCCCATGAGTTCTGGCTGGCTCTTAGACTATCACACAGAGAAAATTTCACAGCCCTGGACTTTCACAGCCCCACAAGAAATCATGGTGCATCATATGTGTCATAAAGAAGAAATAGCTGCTGAACAGTGCTAAAAGATGGCATAGAAACAGAAAACCTGAGCATGCACACTTCATTTCTAGGGCTTCTCCTCTTGCTGGGCTGAGAATGTTCAAGAAGCAAGAGACAGCAGTGTCTGCTCTAGGAATCCCAACAACCATTGCCTCAGAGTCTGTACATGGTAGATAGCCAGGATAACCTTACAAATGTTTAGAACAAGCTCAGTATGGATGTGGGCTGACACACATAACACTTTGCATTGATAGAGTGTAGTGCAGGCACTCAGTCTAGAATAATTGAGCTGATTTTCAGCAGTTCTAATTACCCATATGACTTGTAATGGACTGAGTGTCAGTGAAGGGTAAACAACTAAAAGCAGCACTGTGAACTCTTGGTTTAAGTACTGGACGATAAATCAATATAATACAAATCTTTCTAATCACTTTGTACTTCAACTTTGAGCCTCAACATAGTCTCCAGAGATGAGCAGAATTTACAGGGAAACAAAACATGAAGTAAGGAAACTTTAAAATTGCTAGTTCCTTGGATCTGAAATGTGATTCTATATTATATCTGTGTCCTAGTTTAGGGTTTTTTTCTGCTCTGGCAGCGAGGGGGTTAACAGCTCAGCTCTCAGCTCAGTCGCTGCCATGGCATTCAAGGTTATAGAGATAGAAATGTCTCTGTGAATAACGTATTTGGGAGAGAAAAAAACCCCTCAGTAGTAAGATGCAGTGGGCCAGAACAGAACTCATGTGGAGAAGCTGAAAACTATGAAGGCCCACCCAGGCCCACGAGAGGAGGGGTAGAAATGTTCTTCCAGGCATCCCGCTGCTGCTCGTGAATTGGATGGACCATAGTAAGCCTATGGACTAGAGAGAGAGAGAAACCAGTGATGCAGAATCCATCTAAGCCACGACTGAAGATGGAGAGATCAAGCTGGAAAAAAAAAAGCTGCAGATGTTTTTTGGAGCCCATAAACACAAGCCTGGACCTAGCTGAGAGCTCGGCAGAAATCCTTTGGCAGACTTTTTGTGCACTGTGGTAGTGTCATGGGTTAGTGTTAGAGGTTTTGTTTTACGTGTTTACAAAGGAAAAGTTTTAAT
>WEKX01000343.1:0-26117 GCA_013390025.1 Pitta sordida | reverse complement strand
GACAACAGAGAATTTCGGAAGAACTGTCATCCTCGGGTCGAGATCTCGCTTGGGAGGGGGTCATGCAAGACTTTTCCTCTCGTGAGAGAGAGAGAGAACTTTATGGAAGGGCAGAGAGATGGTTCCTACCCTGGATCTGGTCAGAAATACCAACTTGCCTGGTTTACCCCTACCCTATGTTCCCCCTTTGTCTCCTGGTGAAAAAAGGGAATATTACATCTGTTGTAAGAGGAGGGGTGAGGGGAAAAGGTTGCCTTTTAAATGATGCTTCCTTTACAGTTCTGATCTTGTTAGTTAGTAAATAAATCCTTTATATTCTTTACTTATAATTTGCCTTGCTTTTTTTGCCTGTGACTAGTTTTATTTTCCAGTTTTATTTTCCAGTTTTTCCTCCTCCAGGAGAGGTTGTGGTGAATCTCTGGCATCCAGCCAGGGTCAAACCACGACAATCTGAAATAATGATTTTAGACATGACTCTCTTAACCACATATGTCATATTTCAAATGTCTATGGAATAAAAATCTATTTTAAAAAAAGTATTGAAAATAAATACACAAAGATAAAGGAAATAGCTATCTACAACATAACAAAGAAACAGGACAAAAGATTAGAGAGGTTCCCCATTCCTCAAGAGATCAATCTTTATTTGCACAATCTGAAGAAATCACCAGAAATTCAGTGTATATGGGAAGTAGAACTAAATACAAAACAAAGCAAATTATTGGTTTTGTCAGTTCACCTTGCATGCCCAAACTTTGCATCAACAGATACCTTTTATTTTTTATGTCAGCCATTTACAGAGCCTCACCATTCACCTATGTCTGAACTGCTATATTTAGTTGTGCAGTTGAGACAGGAGAGTTGAAATTCAGCAGGAGCTATTGCATATTGCACTGTGATTCAGGAGGTGGTTTTAACGTCACTTGAGAAAAACCATGTTGTAGTTTGAACTTTAATTTGGTATCATTAACTGTACTCCATGACTAATGCTTAAATCCTAAGGGCTCTTTCTTGTGGTCTCAAGTTTAATTCCCTACTACATTATACTCTGTCTGCCATTCTGCAAATGTGAGTGGGAAATATAAATGTTACAAAGGCAGATTTAATCCTTTGCTTGTATGATGGAAAATGTCTAAAGAGTTATAATGAAAAACCCCACAGCTTTCTTCCTATCTACTTTATCACATTCTTTTCTCCAAATTTAGGAAAGTGTAATGAAATAGATGAGACAACGGAAAAAATATCCAGTAGATGATGCAAGCACAGCACCCAAAATCAGATAGTGAACTTCCTTGTGTCACATTGTTCTGAAGTGTAATTGTGAGTAGCAGAAGTCAAAAGCCACTGATAGCAAGATTATACCATGAAGTATCAAAGAGGAGAGAGATATAACTCGCTCAGTTTTGTTTCTCTGATAGCAAAGGGTTCCCTTCAAGGTGAAGGAAAGCCAGACTAGGAGACTGACACAGTACTTGCTCATCTTCTCATATAAAATGACATCCCTTATTCTCAGACCACTAAGACCAGACAGTCCTACTGAAAAGTCACCACATATCTAGGACCATTCTAGATAGGCTGAAATGTGAAAGAAATACTAGAACTTACAGTTCAATTGGATCTAAAAAAATACATACTGGAGGTAGAGAAAAAACCCAGTAGTAAATGCTGGTATTTCTTTCAGTTTCAAGATAGGAGATGATGTTGTTTTACATGTTTCACTTTTCCATTTCATGGACAGTAAATATCCTGCCTGCAGCAGCTTTCTTTCAAGACCTCCTAGTTCAAATTGCTCCCTCCTCCACCTCTCTGAAGTGCACAAAATCAGAGCAACCTACAGCACTGTGAGTTTTGTTATATGACCTTGCTGAAGATGGCCAGCCTTCTTTCTGCCCACAGCAAAGCCTGACCTTTGCTATAGCTATCTTTCCCCGAGTGAGCTGGACTTGCTTTAGTCCTCACTACCTGTTTGTTTACAGGAGCTGCCTCTCCACAGCTGCACTGAAACCAATAAGAGTTCTTCAGCTCTTGTAAGCATCTGACATTAGCAACAGTAATACAGTAATCCCTCGAATATCATGGGGGGTCTATGCCAGAAAGATGTTGTAATAAGCAAAATGCATGAAGTAGTGGTAAGTAGGGTAAAAATGGTAAAGACAGTAAAGCTGTTAAAGCTGGGGGAAAAAAACCTCACAACGTATTGAAGCCGCGAATAGGGAGCCACAAAGTAGAGAGGGAGTACTGTAGTGTCACTATGTAAGTACTTAATGCACAATGTGTTCCACTGCTGAGATTACATAGCACAAATTGCTTATTTATTGCCATTTATTAAAGCTATCTTGAGCTAATTTAAATTAATTCTCTTTGGTCATTCCTCATCTAATAGTTATTGCTCATCACCGCTCAGGTAACTCACACTCCTGGAAACAGTCAAATGTGGTACCTTACCTTTTCCATTTACATAATTTTTGTAAGCTCAGTTCTAGCTCAGTGATTTGCCTTTTGCTGTAAATAATAATGATGCATGTTGCTGAGACCACGACAACTCTGGAAACCAAGATAAGTACTAAGTGGCATTTTGCAGCAAAGGGTTAGCGTCTTAACATGAGCATTTAATTACACTGCTCAGCACAGCTGACATGTATTAATTAATTCTTATTGATGGTCCCCGGGAAAACAGAGAGAATTGGGGAATAAGCACCACCACAAAAATATCAAGCTTAAATACTGCTTTCACTTCTTTTGTGATGTCAGTGCCATGGAGTCTTTCTGACTGTACTTACGTAATGGATGCAGTGAAAGAGGAAATGGCTCCAAATGGAGAAGCATTTATCCTGAGAAGCTCTGTTGTGTGCTTCCTTAAAAGTGACTGACAGAGAATCTGCCAGGAACTAGAGATGCACTGAGAAATGAGGACGTTAAGTTGCAAGAAAACACAGAGCCTGAGCTGCTGGCTAAATGTATCACATAGGAACAACCTGTAAACAGATGAAATGTGTCAAATAAGTGAGGCTCATTGTGGTCAAATGCATAAGAAGATTCAATTTACATATCAGATGACAAAGTGAGGAAAGCCCTAGACACTCACGATTGATCTCCGACTCATAACAAAAGAGCAAAAATTCAGACATTTTTGGTCAAGTGATAGAACATGCAGAAGGGGATGTCCAATGAACATAGCACTCAAAAGGCCTTTCCTGACCTTCTTTGGGAGAAAGTGGCACATCCCAGAAGCTGCTACCTCACTGGGACAGATACCTTTGTGGTTCTGTTTTGTTTCTTTGTGAATAGAATCAAGGTTGTTCAGGTCCCTGTCACTTATTTATTCTGTGGATAAGAATTGATTTATCTTGGACACTGCATTTAGAAATAGCTGTTTTAAAAGCCAAGTGGAAAGACAGGATCCTGTATTGCTTTCAGAAAGTTGTTTGACAATAAAAGAAAAATAAATGACTAATCTGAATCATGCTAAGATATGTCTGAAATCAACACCAAAAAAATCAGCCAAGGAAAATTCTTGTGAATGTTTTAAGACAGGTTTTATTTTTAGTCATAAATTCCTTCCATTAAAAAACACATCTCCTCTGGACATTCTGATTTTCCATTCAGGCAATCGATTTCTGCAGAAATATGACACTGAATTTCTTCACAGCATGATTTATTAGTTTCAATCCAGATTAGAAAAGTTTCAGCCAGATTTGCTTGAAAATTTGATAGAGCTTGGTCCAATAAAAGCTCTATTCCCCTCCATTCTTTCTGGGAAACCTACATTCTTTAAAAAATGTTTTATGTGAATTTTCTTCAAACCCACTCCCACACTTTTATTTACTTGAGAAATTTCTAGTCCAGATGGCAACGTACTTTGAAAAACTTTGATTCCAGTGAGAAGGTTCATTATTTATTGCAGCTGGGTTCAGCAGGACTACCAGCTTTCCTTAGAAGCTCTGCTGCTCTAAACAGCAGCATTGTTTTGTCTTTATTATTCACTCATCAGAATTCAGTGCACTGGTTTCTATCAGAGAGACAAATTAGTGAGACAAATTTACTACGTATATCCCATGGTGAAATTGTCTCACGGGAAGGGGAGGGAGAACTTGACTGTCTTGAAATGACCATTGTCTCTCTCCTGCCTCTGGTTTCTCCTTTGATAGCAATATCAAAAAAATTGTACAGAATGTGAATATCCACTTAGCTCTGTTTTTCGAGACCTCTGAGTAAAATGAAAGCTTGCAATCCTTTTATCATTAACTTTGCACAATTCAGTGGCAGCTGTGACCAAGAAATTAGGAAACTTGTCCACTTTTCAAAGGAAGGCAGATTTACCGGGCCATGTGGCCTTTCTGAAGATAACAACTAACACTTTAATTCTTGGAAAAATGGCAGCTTAACTAGAAAACTTTAGAGACTTCAGATTTTTTTTTTCCTTCCAGATGTATTCATGTGCTCAACAAGGTCCATCACTGTACTTTTCTTTTTTTTCTGAAATGCTGGCATGCAGGATGAATGGTTTTATATCTTTTCTGAACTGTAGGCACTCTAAATATCAATATAAGTTTTTTTCTGTCATGATGCTGTGGACATTTAGCACACACGAAAAAACACATACAATCAGAAACTGAGGCTCTAGATTAGAGTGCTTCCACAGAACCTTCTAGAAACACCTGGAGTCTACAGCTGTGTACTGTCCTACAGGGAAACTGTTTTGTGACTATCTTTCATATACTGCTGATAGTTTTTGGACAATTGAACAAAATACACTTGAGTTAGACACCTTTCACTCTGGGTTTCTGCGAACATTTAGAAATGGAATCTGTACATTAGAAAACTAAAATTAATGGCTACATCAGTGCTTCTGCAGTGCTGCAAAAATATCAGCAAATCTAAAGTCCCAAGAATCAGTGGCTCAAAATGTCTATTGGTATGATATCTACTAGTTCATTAAATCTTAAGATTAAAAAAAAAATGGACACTTTAAAATATATGCACATAAACCAAGACAATTTGCATGGAGAATTAGAGCCCTTGAAGCACAGGCAGACCATATAAATTCAGATAAAACTGATACACATCACTGCATTCAGCGGCGTACAGAAAGTGACAAATCTGAAAAAAGGAATTTTCAGGAGACATGTGGAAATTCAGAGATATGCATAGACCCAAGGGTTATGTATGTGACAACTCCATGGTTAACAGAAAGAAGAAACTATCCTAAAATGCTGAGTTAGCCTCTTGCTCCAAGCAACTGCTGGGGAAGCTGCCAAGACCAGCTAGCTAATGAAGCTCATTGGGACAGGTCCCCACAGCTCAGCAGCTCTGAAATACCTGCAAGGTGCACTGAGAAAAGAGGAGAAGTGAGCAAAAGTGATCTGGCTGTAAAGACACAGGTGTCTGGCTCAGTCACGGGAATTTGGGATAACTTTGGTATTAAAAAATGGGCACTATCAGATCAAATATTGCACTATTAGTACCATCAGTCTGTGTGTTGTCACTTATGGAGATTTCAGTAACGGCAAAGCCTTGCCTCAGCAATTTCTAGAGAGAAAACAAATTTTTTCTTATCTTCATTTCCCATCTGTAAGACAAGGATGAAGTATTTCCTCATAGAAATTTCAAAACAGAATGAATGTTCGTGAAGTGCTTGAAAGATTTCAGAAGAAAAGCACCACTGGAAGGTAAAATCTTGTACATGTCTTTTTGGCTTCAATACTGCAGTAAAATCCTGCAAACACTATTGATGTTTCCAATATTATCTGGGCCAGTGCTCAGCGCTGCCGTCTGAGAGGCTCCAGAAAGTGGTAACACCAATTTATGCATTTGCTGCGATTCTCCAAGACTCATTTAGCATCAAGCTTTTCACCACACCTCCCTGGAGAAAATTCTTAATTAGAAATTTCCTTCAGATATGCTTTTTAATCATACCTAATGCTTTATGGATTTTTCCCTGCTATCCTATGCTTGGTATTTTTGACTCACTGCACTTCAAGCAGTAAGACAAGTTGCAGCATGTTTCCTCATCTGTAGAAATTTAAACGTCAACTAAAAGAAATCATGGTTGCCAGCCAGGATTTTTTTCCCTATTATTTTTAAAATCATTGCCTTTGCATTGTCAGGCTAAATCTTATAATCAAGTAATTCAAAATATGTGTGATAGGAGGAAGCTTTTCTGAATCCTACACAGCTGCATATAAATGAAACCCAGTATCTGGTGACCTGGGTTTGCACCCAGTTAAGCAAGTATGTAACTTCAGCTGCAGGAACCTTTCCAATAGCTTCATGAGGACCAGCTCTGCTTAACTTGTAATTCAGCGCTGGAGCATTAAGAGACAAATGCATAATTTTCTTGAACAGTTTTCTTCCAGTGACACAAACCCAACATATTTTCCAAAGCAAATCACTTCATCATTAAAAAGGAAATGATAGCTTCCGTTATTCATGTTATTCTTCACCTTGATTTTTTTCTCTCTCTCCTATAAGGAAAGGCTAAGAGAATTGGGATTGCTCAGCCTGGAGAAGAGAACACTTGAGGGTAACATAATTGCAGCTTTAGGTACCTGAAGGGAGCCTGCCAGAAAGATGGAGCCAGGCAAGGGGGAATGGCTTTAAACTAAAGAAAGGATAGGTTTAGATTAAATGTTGGGAAGAAATTCCTTACCATGAGGGTGGTGAGGCACTGAAACAGGTTGCCCAAACAGGCAGGTTGGATGGGGCTTTGAGTAACCTGGTCGATTAAAAGGTTCCCTGCCCATGGCAGAGGGGTTGGAACTAGATAATCCTTAAGGTCTCTTCCAACTCAAACCATTCTGCAATTCTGTGATGGTATGGTAAAATACTTAAGTTGGCCAAAGTTAGGAATTTAGGTACTTAAACAGATTATAAGCCTAAAAGCACATTCTCAAAACTCTAAGCAACAAATGTTTGCATCAAAGAGAAAACCCTTCTCACGCAGCTTGAAACACGGCACCCATGATCTATATGCCTGGTGCTAACATTAGGTCTGAGTTAAGCCACTACATTGAGTTTCTAATTTGTATTTCAACTTCAGCTGCCCTCAGAGTAATAACTTCAGTGAAGCCACAGACGTGATTTTCAATATAACCCAGCATTTTTAAACACGCAAAGGTGTTGGAGAGGAGCTATATTTAAGGAGATTGTACAGTTAGAAAATCAGCTCAAGGAATCACTAAAGCAAACACTGCAATGGGAAGAAAGCAACTTGTAAGATGTTAGGCAGATTGCACAAGTTTCTTTTTAAAAAGCTGATTTGAAGAAATCCACTTTAGTACAGTGGTAAGTGTCCCCACCTGGTGTGTGGGAGACCTGGGTTCGATTCCCACCAGGGACACAGTGTTAAGAGTTGGACTCGATGATCCTTGTGGGTCCCTTCCAACTCAGGATATTCTGTGTGATTCTGTGTGATTTTTGTGAATTACCATTTTATTAGCCGCTTATTGTACTGACAACAGCCATGAACTGAAGGGCTGAGTTTATGTATATCCTTGCATATTTGGAAACAAAGAATGAACATGGTTGTGCAGCAAATTTTTGTTAGCACTTGAATTCCCAAGTGTGCAGGTAATAAGATTACGACACTGTACACCTGCATCTTTAGTCAGTGAGGTGAAAAAATTATTTTAGGAAAACAGCATTCAGAAAACTGCACTGCGGGATATGAATTTGTTTGGGGGGGTTTACTCCATTGTATGGAAAGTGCTGTCTATTGTTTCAGCCAGTTTGAGAAACTCCAGCTACTTTGCAGAGTGAAAAATTATGTGATTATTAATACATGCAATCACACGTATTTCCAGCTGCCATCCACTGGCAAGGACCAGAGTGCCTTGCACCAGTCTCTCTTGCACCAGAGGCACATCTTGGAGCAGGAAGTGTGTTTTCCTGCACAGCTTTTTATCAGCTCTAAAAGCACCATTCTTATGGTCAAATTCTTACGTGCCACCTGCATCTTCCAGCTCTCCTTTGCACTAAAGCTGCCTTGAATTAACTGCAAGGTTCAGTAACACCTACTGCCCTGCCTGGGGACAGCGTTCCCTCTTTACTCCCCTTGACTTCATGTAATTTGATTTCCTCCTAGTGTTTTTAAAAGTTTGCTTAGCTTTTTACACTTTATTAAGTCTCCTAATCCAATAATGTCTGTTGAGAATATGGTATCCTGTCTGCTCATTTATGTCATACTGGGAAATACCATTTATGACATTTTCTCCAATAACCTTATTAAGGTATTTAACTTCTTAATACTATTAAAACCTCCTAAATTATTTGCAGTCATGTAGAACTTGAACCACAACTCACGCCCATGTCTATATTACTTCCTCAATGAATTTTAATCACATTATTTCAGAAGTGATGCTGCAAGTGAAATGTGAAGACATCTGGTAACTTTTTACAGGTTTATATATAATCCTTGTTCTTTGTGTCAGGATTCACACAGGTGCATGCGTGCAAGGACAGACATATAGAACTTAAAAACCTCATCTTATTCATTAAAAAAAATCTTTGTATTAATTCAGCTTTATCTGTTAAGATCACAGTTTAGTTGAAAGATGAGTAATGCTGTTAAACTGGTTTTATTAAAGATTTTAAAAAGCATATTTTGAATATAAAGACCTCTAGATTCCTGACAGTACTTTTAACAACAGCATAGTAGCAGAATGTCTTATACGCATGTATATTAATTTTTAAAACAAATCTAAAAATGGAGAGACTAGAGCAATGGAACTTGACAAGGACACATGCTAATTGATAAGTGAAAATGTAGGGGTTATCCCTGAAGTGAACAAATTTCTATCCCCTCACTCCACCCCTACGACTTTAGCATTTGAATAATTTTTTGCAAGTATTATTTGAAATGCTGCCCTATGCTGCCATGAGGGTATTTAATACCTACAAGCACCTATTTCAATACAGCCTCCCCCAAAATAGTAACTGTTCATGAAGCTGTCAGCAAGATAAAGTGAGCACTGGGTTTAGTTTTTCACTGTTTGCTCTGGTCTTGCTGGAACAGGTGAAGATCTTTGACAGCATGCTTCCAGTTCTCATATCCTGTTTTAACATATTCCTAGGGCAGCATTATCTCACCCATTTGCTAAAGGTGTCCTTTCCTCCAGATAAACATGAATAGTGAGAAAAGAATCTCAAAAGAAAATGCCTTGCTCCCCTAATAGTGCTCTGCTCGCTGTCACTTGCAGTAACAGCACTGGCTAAGGCTTACTAAGCTGAAAAATAAGTAGTTTTGCAAGATTCCTGAGCTAATGCACGTGGAAATGCTCTTCAGCATTCTGCTGTTCACGGGCATGTTAGATGTATTTAATATTCGGCAAGCACGGTTGAACTACCAGGAGTGTAACCTTGTCAGCATTTACAGATGGGGTTTATTTGAAGTCAAAGGTGACATTCTTGCACTTCAAAAACTCTGGTTGTTCATAAAGGTGATCAACTTGATGAGCAACTCAGTGACGTGGTCTAGACAATGGGAGTCTTGGATGGATGGAGCATGGTGCCCATGGCTCCAGGGTTGTGAGTTCGATCCCTGGGTGGGTGCTTGCTTGGGAGTTGGGACTAGATGATCCTATGGGTCCCTTCCAACTCAGAATAACCTGTGAACTTCTATGGTGAGTTGCTAAGTTTACTCCTTGTAATTCATGACATGGTGGTATAAAATCTCCTTTGCACATAGTGAGTAGCCTCCCTTTTACTGTGAACACCATTTCACTGACTGCGTCACACTTCCCTGCACACCCTTTCTTTTCCTTGGCTTCATGTCAAAGCAGTAATTGGATATTCTCCATGCTTTAAATAATTCTAGTTCTAATTACAAAGGCCTTCCAACAGTCATTGACTGAAATTCAGTTTTAAGTATGAAGCAGTGTTCTCTTCTGAGACTGAAATTATTCTTTCCCTGTACTCAGTGATGGTTGGGCCACATCTTGAATACTGTGTTCAGTTCTGGGCTCCTCAGTTTAACAGGGATGTTGAGATCCTCAAACGTGTCCAGAGAAGGGCAACAAGGATGGTGAAGGGGCTGGAACACAAGCCCTATGAGGAGCGATTGAGAGAGCTGGGGTTGTTCAGCCTGGAGAAGATGAGGCTCAGAAGAGACCTTATTCCTCTCCACAACTACCTGAAAGGGAGGTTGTAGTCAGGCAGGTGTATGTCTGTTCTCTCAGCCTACCAGTGACAAAACAAGAGGACACAGACTTAGGCTGCGCCAGGGGAGGTTTAGACTAGATAGTAGGAAAAACTTTTTCAGACAGAGTGACTTCTCAGTGGAACAGGTTACCCAAGTGGAGTCACCGTCCCTAGGGGTGTTTAGAAAAGGTTGAATGATGTACATATTGACATGATCTAGATAATGGGATGGTGTGTTGGTAATAGGTTGGCAATAGGTTAGGTAACAGGTGATAGGTTGGACTCGATGATCTCTATGGTCTTTTCCAACCTTACTAATTCTGTGAAGTACCAGTTGCTTCAGTACAACGTACGCACTGTAGTACTGTTATCAGGTCTGGCACACTAATTATGTCCTTAGCTTTATTTCTGTATGCTACAGCTAGATGTGAGTGTCGTTAGTTATTGGGTGTAGAATTAGAGCCGTGCATGCAGCTAAGGGAGAAACCAACAGTGCTGAGGAGAAAAGGCTTGGAGTCTCCTTTCTCTGTGTCCCAGCAGCTCAGCACCACTTGCTGGTGTCTAAAGGAAGCAGAGGAATGATGCAATGTGGCTGGACTTCCTAAGTGCTTCTGAATATCAACTTTGCATAACCTTGGCTGCAGGTAGAGTGGTCAGATGAAAATACTGTACAGGAAGAGCTACACAAATGTGAGTCTGTGCATTCCCCTATCATCTGCAAAGACAGAGGGATACTGGCAACAAGTGAGGAAATGATAGCAGACAACAAAGCTGAGGAATATGAAAAAATCCCGTGCAGATGGAAAACTCTAGTAAGTTTCTTATGATTTTATGACTATACCAAACTGGCATCCCTGAACATTAGTAAAAACCTCCTGTCCCTCCAGAGCTGAGTGCTCTTGAGCCTTACTGTGAGCCATTAGCACAGTCTAAAAGTCAGCAGACTAGGGATACACAGGAAAAATAGGGGCATGGAAACAAAAACAGAGGTGGCTGCTGCCAAGTCATAGCAAAGCTCAGCAACACTGAAACGTGTAACATGGGCAGAAATTCTTGGAGCTTTATACTGAACTCATGGGTTTGTGCCTGCATTAAGCCAGCTAAGAAGAGGCAATTTTTAGTCTTCTGGGAAAAGTATGCATAGAGTCAAAGCTGGGGCAGAACAAAAAAAGGCACTGGTCTGGAGCCAAATCAGAATGTTCAATTAAGTTTTCCAATATATGAAGCCGAAGGAAAGCAGTCTGATAACCATCTACTACAGGCACCTGGTTGGTGCATTAGAACTCATTTCCCATCATTTTACAAAGGGAAACAGAGACACTGCTTGGTGGCTGGCATACTGGATTATTTCCGCCTCTAGCTTTGCACACAAAAATCAATTCAAGTGTGGAAATGAATCTGAGCATAGGAAAGTGAGCCAATACTGTCAGCACAGGATAATTGATGCAGCAGCAGAAATAACAGAACTTTTTCCAGAGAAAAGATATTTACAAAAAAATGTCATTTCCTATTTCGGTAAAGGCAAGTTCGACTACAGGAATACTATGTGAACTTCCCAACCCTCAATTACATACTCAAACATTTGTCAAGTTCCAGAAACACTTTATTTAAAAATGGAGTTGTAAATGCATATAACAAAATAACATACATAATAAATGTAACAAAAATAAATAAGGAGAACATGTTCATACAAAATAAGAACAGAGTAATGCAAACTGTTTATTACAGAACACAAAGGTATAAATGCCTGAAAGAACACAACAGAATCTCATATGAAGAGCCTGCACCTTTAACCCTTCCTAGCCATTTCCTACTTTCCACTTGAATGGGCAGAAAAATTATGTTTCCAAGCATTAAACAAAAGAATAAATTATGGTGATGGTTTGGTACACTCGGTTTTCAACATTCTAGTTCAACGCTCTAGTTTCCATTTATTTTTGCCCTTCAGCACCTTCAGAAAGTTTTCCTGTAGCCTCTGTAAACCAGTGTCACTCAGGCTCTCACAGTTAGCTGGAGTAGAGCATATCGAGTCATACATGAAGACTGTTTGCTTTTAATTTTTTTTAAAGAAAATACGAAATCCATTATACAACAGATTAGTGGTTTTGTTTTTACATCTCTACAAAAAAAGTTTTTGCATTTTTATTAACTGGTCCAACTTTTTACTGATTTCTGAAAGCCTGTACAATTCAAAAGCGTACAGAAAGTTGATTTTTTTTAAAAACAAATGTCATATAGGATTATTGCTGAGATATTAAAGACCATTTCATAAAAGCTGCAAAACTGTATGTTTAACCTCAATATATAGAGACTGATGCAAACATAAGAAAATTCCAGTCTATTAGTTACATATAACAGAAAAAACATTCCTCCAAATTACAGTGTTCTGGAAATACAAAGCAATTTACTTTTATTTTTATTATTATTTCCAAATGTTAAGTTACTGGGACAACTGATAAGGAAAATAGGCTTATATAGGAAACGTTAAATAGACTTGCTTTTCAGTGGTATAAGCAAAATGTCCATGTTAGCAGTCGACTTTCAGAATCCTTTTAAATATGTAAGACAGGGACAGCTTTACTAGCAAGACTACAGGAAAATATACAGAAGCAAATAAAAACATTTGCTTGGGAGTGCATCTACTGATCAAGGATATCATGACAACTCTATTTCCAAGTCTCCTAAAGAAAATTTTACACCTCATGATTACACCAAATAAACAGTAATTTCTTCTGTAAGCTTATGTTGCATTTGGATTGGTGAGAGCCCATTTGCCTCAATATGCTTTAGTATGTCCCACACTGCCTTACGTTTAAATTTGTTTCCTAGTTTCAATGAACAATTGGACAGAAATGAGACATGAAATACTTCTACTGTCATTAACATCAAAAAGACATTTGAAGAAGATCAAAAAGTGCCAAATAGTCCTTTCAAAGAGTGGATTAAAACACTGTAATGATAATACAAGGACAGTATTATCAGTTTTCTATGTACACCAAAACACTGTTTAATGATATCGATATGTTCACCTACCACTCCCAGCAAATCTTAGTGCAAACATAATATGTGAATTTATTTGTAAACCCCAAGACAAGTTACACAGCAACAAAGTTATATAAATCACAGAACTGTTTGAGATTTTCCAGTATATGAGAATGAATGCTTTCTGAAATCTGTCTTACTTTTGCAGTAATGTGTCATTGTAGTCAAAGATAATGTTTCCTATATAAATCATCTAATTCAGAATCAAATATAACTGTTCAACAGTTCTGTACAAGCTTTAGTGGAGGAAATCCATTCATTAGAGCAGCTTGGCAAAGAGATCTGGGGTTTCAGTAACATTAAATGTTAGACTGCTTGCATGGCTTTTAAAAAGAAAGAAATCTATTAAGGGGAAACTGCTGATATAATAATTCTTTTGCAAAGCACACAACCACAAAGGGCAACCCTGCCACAATCTGCTTTCCTACACTGGTATCTATGCATATCTTTATGATTTGAAAAAGACTTGTGTGATAATCAAAGCATCACAATTAAAGAAAACTGGTTTAATAAAACAATTGCTGTTTGACCAAGCCTTTTTTTTTTAACTATAAAAAACAGTATTATATTTTTTTCCTTGATTTCTAAACATTCCACATGAAAGGTTTTTGTATCAAACACTGAGATGTCACTCACGCAGGGTGGCATCTTCCTCTTCCCCATCCGGGTTAAACCTATTGAATTGCATGCTGAAATCTGGCTCGGATTCAGCATTTTCAAATTCAGCTGCAACAGAGACGGTGATAGGTCGAACAGCCCGAGCTTCAGGCTGACAGTTTGGCTGTGCTTGAGAGCGAGTTCCTTGGGACACAGGGCTGGACTTGGGCTTCGGCTGAGCGGGTAAGATGGGGCCGGCGAATCCCAAGTTGCTCAGAGCATCCAGGGTACCGTCAGGGTCAATCATGGTATTAATTGCTAAGCAACAAGAAAATACGAAGAGGGCAGGGAAGAAACCACAAAAAATATGATTTTCTGTGAAAATACGGAACGCCTTTTCTCACACTTTTATTTTTATTAGGGCAGCCCTGAGATTTTATGTGTGCTGCCCATGACAAAAAAGTAATGTATCCAACGTACATACAAACCAATACATACAATTAAAAGCATTTACATGTATTAAAACTTCCGAGGAAATGAAAGTGCACAGACTAAACAATGCGTGATGTGTGGACAGGAAACAGATGATAAACCGTCTATGTTCAGCTGATAGAGTGAAAGCTGTGATGTTTAGCCATGTTAAGTGGCTTTTTCCTCCTATTATTTCCCCATTATGCTTTGTTCCAAGGCATTCCCTGCAAACAGTCATAGTTGCTAATTCCATAAATGCTTCAAATTTGTATAGATCAGTCATTTATCCATAGTGAAGGCAAACTGAAACACCTAGTACCATTTCATTTTATTATACTATTAACATTTTTGTCCCATTTAACAGAATTTAACTTTTTGATTTCCAAAAATATACTAACATATCTTCAAACACTACTGCATATACAAGGAAATGACCTGGCTTTACTTCTCTGCTCTGTTCTCTAAACACAGTATTATTTGTAATAAATCAACATCTTTTATTCACAGTTGAGCATGAAGCAGACAATACTTTGTTTTTAAAAGTGATTAATGACTCCTCCTGAAACATCAGTTTTAAACAATGTTTTGCTCTAGGATTAAATTTGAGTACTAAGAGTAACACACATAGGAAATTTAAAGCTAACATAATAATGATAACCATCGACCACTAATACATTTGACCACAACTGTAATTAAAAAATAAAGTAAGTATAAACAATACACAAATAAGAGTGCAACTTTTTAAAAAATACTCAGTTTTTAAGCTGACTTTGATAAATGGAATATATGTCTAAATAGCACACCTTGTAAATAAAATATACTTCTTTCACTTTATGTATAGATAAGACTTTGTGTGTGAAAAGCAAAGTAACTTTTCAATTTTGTAGTCTGTGGCTCCACAGTTACAAAGATTGGATTTTGCAGTATGAAGGGAAGATGTCAAAAGTTAATTCTAAATTTACATTTTATTATAACAGTTGTGGGGTTTTCCCTACACATGATGGTCTCAGTGCATTCCTTATATTGAATTGTGTTACACATGAGGGTATTATTGAAGTGCACAACCTATTTTATAAAGCCTAATCTCAGGGTTCTTTATCACCAACTCTTCAATATTTACAAAAATATTTCTACAAAGAATGTTTCTCAAAAAATTCCTCTGGGATTCTCAGAACTATTTAATTCTTAGTTGAGCCTTTTCTCACTCATATAAAAAGATATGATCACTCTTCTGTTTTAAAAAAGAACAGTGATCTTTGTTTACTAAATGAGCCAGCAATTATATGATATTAATATATGTAACTGATACTGTGAACATATTTTCATAAATCACAGTAACTTTGTTTCATGGTATAGAAATATACATAGAGATGCATATTAAAAAAATTTAAATAAGGATTCAGGGAAAAGTGAAAAATTTATACCTTGCAGCTGTTTCTCAACTCTTTTCAGTTCCTGTAAGATTGATGATATTTCCTAGAAAAGAAACCATGCTTCATTATGGAAAAAAAAACTACCAGCAGTGAGCAATCTCCCTCCTCAAATTTTGTTGCAATATGCTACAGTGATCCTCTGCATATCCGCGATCCGTAATTTGCTGGATCTGAATAGTTGCTGTTGATTTTCCAGCGAGCTGTGGGACCTGGTGCGTGAGCAGAACATGCAGAACCTACCGTGAACCCAGTTTGCTCATGAATATGTAAATCGGTCCCAGCTGGGAGCCACTGTGGCATGGCCGGGATGCGTTTAGTGTAAATATGTGGTTTTGCACGGCTGGAATTGTCCTCCACTGGGCCACAAGACAGGGTGACAGGGGTTGACATTGTGTGTGTCTGTATGTGAGAACGGGAGGCACCTTCCCCCATCCCATGGGGGCTGGTGGGCCTGGCCGCACTGTGCCAAGCCGGGGTGGGGTGGGGCAGGCACCCAGGACATGCCGGGATGGGTGGGAAGGATCTGGA
Organism: Pitta sordida; assembly: GCA_013390025.1. Classification (NCBI taxonomy): domain Eukaryota; kingdom Metazoa; phylum Chordata; class Aves; order Passeriformes; family Pittidae; genus Pitta; species Pitta sordida. The sequence goes on along the minus strand of WEKX01000343.1, from coordinate 9,909 downwards.
GAAGCTGCTGGAGCAGTTATGGATGGAGGCAACGGAGGCTCTCGAGGTGTCTGCATGGTTGGCATTGTTCTCTGCCAGGCTGCAGGAGAATTGTGTGTGTCTGTGCGGGAGCAGGAGGCACCTTCTCCCTCTAACCCTGCAGTGCCCTTTGTGGCTGGGGTGCTGAAGGGAAGCGTGGCTCCACAGCCCTGCAGGGTGTGCGGGCGCGACGGGGCACGTGGTCAAGCTGTTGTTGTTCCCCCAGCTCGGAGGACACACCACAGCCTGGGTCACATCCAGGTGTGGGGGGAGACCCGGGCTGGGTCAAGCTGAGCCCCCCCTCTCCCTCCCTGCCTGCTAGACATGTGGCCATTTTCTGTCTGCCCACACAAAGTTCTTTCAGGGATGCACAGTAGATATATAAACTTTCACAATGGAATAAAACTTGCAAGAACAGGGAACCTTCTAACAGAAACTCTTGAGCCCATCCCTGGCTGCTGCTGTTCCACCTCCCTCTGTCTCCTCTGTTCTGCCGCCTGGGTGCTGCTGTGCGCTCACAACAGATAACCCCGTAAAACAGTGTTCCAGCTCTCCTGCTGGTCCTGGCTCCACGCTGCTCTACAGCTCTTCCAAGGGCTGGCTACAGAACCGCCCATTGCCCGTTACTTTGCACTGCCATAGCCCCGATTTGAAAGTTTTTGGGACTGTGCCTCCGACCCTCTGCTGGGGCTGGCGGGGGAAACCTCCCATGGCTCCTGGCACACATGGGCATTCCCCGAGGGTTTCCTCTCGCCCTGGGAAAGGCTTTGCCGGGCTGGTCCCGGTGGAGGCTCAGGAAGTGCAGTCTCTCCACTCCCCTCAATGGAGCACAGCCATGTCAGGCAGCACCCAGGCAACTGAGACAAGACCTGCTCTCAGGACTGTCCTCCAGACCTTATTAGAAGAGGGGGCGTGGCTACGGGCATGGCATACTTGAATACTTAATGGGTTCGCCACCATTGTGGATTGCAGGCCTCGCGTGAAGAGGGTCAGACACAACACCCTGCAAGTAACGGGGGACGACTGTATTTGGGTTGACCCTCCTGGCATCAAGAACACCCTTGTTGGTGGTGGTCCGGCCGTGTCCCCCACAGGTCCTGGGTGGCAGCCCTTGAGGCTGGAGAGCCATGTCCCACTCAGGAATCCAGAGATCCTCTGCACTGCCTGTTACAGTCCGCAAAACCCTACTCTGTCCCTTGCTCATCTGACTGTGCCACCTCTGCCCAAGCAAGGACTTACAGACATCACGGTTTTGTAGAAATGGGAAAAAGTAGCAGCAGATTTTGAAAGGAAAGTTACTAGATAAACCCAGTATTAAATGGAACGGAGTGATTTACAACCTTGCTCAGGTATGAGTCAGATAGTGAGATGACTGCATCAGGATTCTGTCTGCAACCACTGGACCCTGTACAGCACAGACTTTTCCTTACTTGTTAACATAGATGTAGCCACAGCAATGTACTCAGAAACACAGCAGCCATTAAATGTGCCACACCTTAGACTACAGAATATCATGACTCATTGGATCATTGAGTCCAGCTCCTGGCCCTACACAGGGCAGCCCCAAGAATCACACCACTGTTCAAACACTTCCTGACTCTGACAGGCTTCGTGCCATGATCACCTCCATGGGTCATTTCCCTAGCTGTAGACTAGTTAACATATTTATATTAATAAAATATGTAAATCCTACATCTGAAGGATCCTACACTGAAGAACAGTGTTAATCCAACTACTGAGGAGAGCTGTCAGTGGTATTCTAAAGCTGAGAATTTTCAAAGGCACCGATTTAAGAAAACCATTTAACCCATTTCAGAAAACCATTCTGTACTAACTACTGTGATTTTATTGGGTGGCGAAGAGATTGAATATCTTGAATTTTACAAAGTCATTATCTGGCGAAGAGATTGAATATCTTGAATTTTACAACGTCATTATCTTTAAGCAGATTCCATGTCTGGGTTGAACATAAATGTTCCAAGGACAAAGCAAACATCAGTTACAACTGTCCTCTCTTAATGTTTAGTAATGATCCATGGTAAAAATAAGCACTGCATTTGAAAAATGTATTGCTCTGAAAACCAAGCAGAAACTTGAAAATTAGCACATAGACAAAAAATACTCCAAACAACCTTCACACTTTCAAAGCATGTGAAATGCTTTAAACCATTGAAGAAAAAATTGGAAAATACTCAGGAATAAACAAACAACTAACCTTCTTCTATGTCCAAGAATGGATTAAAAGGGCATTTAGAAAATAAAATGCTAAAATCAGATCTTATTCTGGACATGGATAAGAGAAACTCCTTATAGGACAATATTTCTAAAAGTAGAAACTTCCATGTGGAACTAGCTTAATTAACTTTAAAGAAACTCTCCAAACCATCAGTGAATCTATTCAATTATAACCCCGAGTTACTAATGATTGCTCTTAATAAATGTAGCATTCTGCAGAAATTACAGGCCAACATTTTCATACTTCCATGAAAAATCAATTTGGAGGAGTTTAATAACTCATCACGAGCTAACAGAGAAGTGCTAGCCTGTTCAGTGCCAGAGGAAATGTATTCACATTTGACTTCTGAGCAGACCAATATGAAGTATGTGAGGAGTTTCCTTTCCTATGTTTCCCTCAGAAAAAAAACCTGTCTCTGTAAGCTGACATTCTTAACAGCATGGTATTGCAGATGGAGAATGTAGCTAGACTCTGCCTGCTTTCACGTGCAAGGATGTTTTTCAAACTTACACTGTGTTTAGAAGTAAAGAAGTATACAAGGATTGTAAAACAAGTTCATTTGAAAGCAATTAAAAATATTGGTTGTTACCTTCTGTTAAACAAATGTACTGACAGCCTATACCTGAATCCCCTTTAACACATTCTTTGTCTGAGAATTTCCCCCGAACAATTCCTTATTAATAAAATAAAATATTTATAATTTATTCAATTATTCGAGCAGATTAAGTTTATTCTTGAAATATACCTGATGTCTAAATAAAACCTTTTAAAGATTTTTGCTTCATGTCATTGAGAACAACACATTCTTCTACTGATTATTTAGGCATTTGATAAGCAGACTTAGAAAAGGTATTCATACCATGCTCGATGTTTTCACAATAGGAACTTCACTTTCAGCTCGCAACTTGTTTTCAATTTCTTCCCAATTTCTATCTTTGTCCTTAAATAATATTCTAGAAGAAAGAAATTGAAGAACAATATGTTTAAAATAGAAAAAAAAATCATAATTAAAATTGCAAAAGCAAATGACATGATATTAGAAACCAGCATAGGGAGTAAAATCTGAAATACTGAAACCTGACAGAAAAAAAAAAGGAATGTGCATATATTTAAGGTCTGGTAAGCGACACTATGATGGCATACAAGAGTCCAAATCCAGTTCTTCTCTGTAGAAAGATGGTTAGAATCTAAAGGGTGCTGGCCCTTTAAGACTGCACAAAGCCCAGGCTTGGCTCATAGCTTGGCCTTGGAGCAACAGAAATAGAAGAATGTTTTGATAATAGCTTCTAACAGAAAACAACAGGTGTCTTGATTGTAATTGCAAAGTAGAAACTGCTGTGTGAGCATGAAATAGCAAAAATGTGCTATATATGATAGGTGTGAACCCTGAATAAATGAGTCTTAGCTGTAATCCATATTGGATTGTCACTTTGATCTCTGAAGTTCTGGAAAAAGGTGAAAAAACATCAGCTCCTGTATCCAGAAGTCCTGCAAACTTCACCATACTTCTCTAATTGGTATTTAAAAGTTAAAGATTCAAAAATTGCTGCAGTAAAACTGCTAAGCAAACACATAAACCAATTTCAAATAATGACCCCAAAGTAGCACATTTTAAAGAAGTTATTCATCTAAGTAGGTCTCTGAGGAAGTAATTTTTAAGGTGAAAGTTCATGACCTATGGAATCTCATAAAGACTGAGAATTTGCAAAAAAGATGGGAGACTTAGTACTGCGTTTCTGTTCACCTTTCTTCAGTTATTTATACCATATGGAAAATTCCACTCCCTATTATTATCCTGTTTAGGTTTAATTTTGCAAAATATATACCCTGCCTTCTTTTGTCAGTAAACAGATGTTCATACACAGCACATGCAGAAGATGCTTTAACTCTTCTTCTGTCCTTGAGGTCTTCACTCACCGGTTTCAGAATGTGTTTATATGTGTTTTATATATGTTTATAAATATGTTTTATATGCTTTTTTATGTCTTACACTTTTAGAGACAATATTCTTACTTCTCTTTTACACTTTGAAAGCCTTTAATTTAATAGGCTGCTTTATCAAAAAAAAAAGGAGTAAAACTAAAGCAGTAATTAAATATCTTGAAACACTATTGTTTTGACTATAAAGTGGACAGGACTATTTATTTTTACTATAGGTCTAGGAAGCCTATTTCCTTTTTACTTCATCGTTCTGAATTCTTCATTTACTTAATTTCCTGGGGGATCTTCATCTCCGTCTCCATTGATCTTCCTCTTTCTAACCATACTCTTACAAATGCCTGCTGCCTTCTGCTCTTGTTTTTCCCTACATTCTGAGGCAAATCTTGCTTGACTGTGCTTAATCCCCATTTTCCTTTCACTGCACTTTGCAGGGTACAGCAAACTGCAGAGATCAACAAGTAGTACCTGCACTGACCTGGAAGCTTAGCCTAGATTTTGCCTGACTGAGGAGGCGCTTTCCTGCTACAAGGCAAGCCATTAACACTGCATTCACATTGCAGTGCCCTGATAAAACCACGTGGGTCTTCTCACCACAACACTCACCTCTTCACTCCATAACCTCCTAAAATTCCTGCAAATTCATTATAACATATAAAAGCACAAGTACAGGCTAAGTAGAGAATGGAGTGAGAGCAGCTGTAAGGAAAAGGGCTCTGGGGGTGCTGGTGGATGAAAGGTTGGACATGAGCCAGCACTGTGCTCTTGCAGCCCAGAATGCAAAACATGTCCCCGACTGCTTCAAAAGCAGGTCACACAGCTCTGAGATCCCACGTGAAGAACTGAGTGCAGCTCTGGGGATCTCAGCATAAGAAGGATGTGGACCTGTTGAAGCAAGTCCAGAGTAGAGCTACCAAGATGATCACAGAGCTGGAGCACCTCTCTTATGAGGATAGCCTGAGAAAGCTGGGATTATTCAGCTTGCAAAAGAGAAGACTCAATGGAGACGTTAAAGCAGCCAGTTTTAAGGTCTTTAAGGGAGCCAGCAAGAGAGCTAGAGAGGGACTTTTTGTAAGTGTATAAAGTGACAGGAAAAGGTTTCAAACTGAAAGAGAATAGGATTAGATTAGATACTAGGAAGAAATTCTTTACTATGAGGGTGGTGAGCTACTGGAGCAGGTTGCCCTATGCCTGGAAATGTTCGAGGACAAGTTAGATGGGGTTTTGAGCAGCCTTGTCAGATGGAATGTATCCCTACCCATAGCAGATGGGTCGAACTTGAATGATCTTTAGGGCTCCTTCCTACCCAAGCTACTCTGTGACTCTATGAAAAGACAGAAAAGCAAATAAATTGCTTATCTGTTTCTTGATAATCCATCACAGTAACTTGTTATCAAAGAATGGGTTACAGGATACATGGCAAAAATTCTGGAACATTACCTATATGTTACAAACAGAAATGGCAGTGGAGAAGCAGGGAAGAAACTAGTCAAGCAAAAAGATATATATATATATTTCATTTTGTCCTCCTACTCATCATTTATTTTCATTATTGCCTTTAGCTCATTTTAATTTCTGATAAATCTGCTTGTCAAGAATGACTGACAATATTTATGTTCTTAATACTTTAACAAAGTGAAATTGGTCTTTTTGTAGAGCTAACTTTTGCAACTAAATTATGACAGAAAGAAGAGTGTTGACACTTGCAGGATGCATGTTTCTCCATCTGGCCCCACATAGAAAGGACGGAATTTTTTAACATGTGTATGTAAGGACTTTGTAAGGACTGCAATTGCCCTATATTGTCTGTATTCTCAAGAGTTATATTTACTTTGGTAAACAAGAAAGTTTGGGTAAGGACTTGTAAAACATAGTCAGGCTTGCTGGTCTACTCTTACTAATGCCTCTCAAAATCTCTCGTCTCCTTTCAGGCTGAAGTATTCTGGAAAAAGCCACAACTGCTAGCCCAGTAAATCCTGAGGATTCTCATTGTAACTATTCTGGGCAGAAATTTTAAGTACCTTAACTCCAGTAAAAAGAATAGAAGAAAACAAGCTGACCGAACTCCTACACGTCAAAGCAAAGCTAAGGTAAAAATCTGCAATAGGTGTTAACTGCCTTATATGACCCCTAAAAAACAGTTCTAAAACTACTGCTGCTTTTCTGACCCAAAATACTAATGAAATTATGAATAACATGATGTCTTTCAAATCCATTCTGAGTACACTAATACTTCCCTAAATCGTGCTTCAACTTTCACTTTTTCAGATCTTTGCGTTTTTTTCCCCACCAACATGCCTCGATTCTTCACGGTGTTTTCCGTTCTGTGCCCCCGCAGTGTCCCTGCCGCCACGTGGCAGGATTGCCACGCCCTGCAGGGCAGCTGACTCGGGGGTGGGTCGGACTCTGTCCCTTAGGAGGTATGCTTTATACACACTGTGTCTACCTTGCTGGGGGAGCGTGGGGGCAGCCGTGGCACAAGTTTAAAGCCACACTTCTGCCTGGGATGGCAAATACTCAAAGTGCCCTAACCCTAACCCATCTTCGAGCACACTCACCAAGGGCCCCCCATGCATCGACCTCGTCCCAAGCCCAGGTCCATGGCTTATTACATCAGCTTGGCTCAGGGCCGTGCTGGGACCCCGTCAGCCGGTGGTGCCCTCTCGCCACATGGGGCTGGGCCGGGGGGACTGTGGCTTCTAGGGCTCTGGCGGGGTGGACGCCAGCTTGTGGAGCAGAGTCAGGCAGGGCGGGGCTTCTAGAGCCCACATCTTGACCCTGTTTCCTCCCGGTAAGCAAGGTGAGCCCCTAGCTCCCTCCTAGCTCTGCTGTCTCTGTGAGCAGGGCTACACCCTCGTCTCCCCCCCAGCTTCCCTTTCTCAGGAGGGAGTATGAGAGGAGGGGGGTGAGCAGAGGCAGGAAGGAGAGAGACTCCTATGAGCAGGCTGGCTCTGGACTGTTATTGAGCCCCACGGCTGCCTGGACACCCTGCCCATCTAAGGCTTGCAAACAAGCTTGGAGCCCCCACTGGGCTCGTGGGCTGCGGCTGCACCTCCCTGTCGCAATGCCCCCTTGCTCACTGGGAGCGAATGGGGTCGAGATGAAGGCTCTGGAAGTCCTGGCCCGCTCGGCCAGAGCCCTGGAAGGTCCAGGCTGCCTGGCCCGGGCCCCTCAAGCTGCAGAGAGGCTCAGCACAGCTGGGGAGTCCCCATGGCATGGCATGGCCACACGGAACCCCACATATTCCCTGGGAACATCCTGGGCAGGGGAAGGGGGGGGATAAGAGATTCCCCTGGCTTCCCTGTGCTGTGACACATGGGATGGTGCCGGGAATTCCCCCCAGTGCTCTGTGGCTGAGGGGTGACAGGTGTAGCTTGTTTGCATATTCATGACCAGCTTATCTTCACGGATCAGGGGATTCACGGCAGGGGAAGAGACCCGAATCCCCATAAATGTTGATATTACTGTATCAGGAAAAGGGAGTTTAGAACACAGCTCTAGGGAATATGCTAAATAATTCCTTATTAATGAAAGTTCACTGCATTTTTATAGAAATAAGCATTTCTACTTTCTTTAAATATATAAAATATTTGTAGGTCTACATATATTTAAAATATCATACATGATCACATCATTACATTCATTACAATGTGGCTTTTAAGCTCAGCAAATTAATCAGAAGAGTGCAAGCCTTGAATTTAACACTACTTCTTAGCCATTAGTAAAAACAACACACAAAAAGCCTTAGAACAGACATAGTAAGAATAGGTTACAGGTTTTTAAAGAATTTATTCTTCACTTGGTAATACTCTTTCTACTAGAAACAGTAGGACTACAAATGTCAGATAACCTACACTTTTTATCACATTATATTTTTTTTCCTCTTGATTTCTGTGGACAAATCTTCGGTATTCACATGAGAATACAATCTTCAGATATGTTGGTATTTTGCTGCTTTTACTATTTTTATCACCGCATGCTGAAATAAATTTGAGATTTGATGTTTAATCTGTTACTCATCTAATATTTCAATGTCTGACACTTCCTAGACAAACTGATTTGTTGCAGACCTAGTATTTTCTCACATTCAGAAAGTTATGTTAAAGTTCAGCCAAATAACTTATTTTTGATGTTCTCTAATTTAAAGTTATTAGCTGCACAAAGACATGAAGAACAACATGTGAGTGATACAACCCTGAACTTTGTATTTAGAATTTTCTCTTATTCTTCTCAACCAAAGTGGTCACTACATAGTTGTACATTCTAACCAAATGGAACTGTTAGAGCAACATGTCAAGATTTTTTACATGTCTACACTTTTGCTTAGCTGCTGCGCTGTTTTATGAAGGAATCTATCTAAGCAGAATTAAAAATGAGAAGTGGCTTCATCTGTTGTTGTAGATTTAGAAGTAAATAGTGATCACATTGTCTCCAGAGCAAGTTGTTTTTCTGAAGGATTTACTGGAACTGCCCCATTTGTTCTTTCTTCTTAAAATGCAAACGTACAGGACCCATTTTACAGTTCAGCATAATTTCAACTCTATTTTTTAGGAAGGGAATTTTACAAGACTTGTGTAGAGGTCATGGGGATTTTGCACAGCATCAACATGTGTTGAAACAAACAGCTCCTCTTCTGGAAGCATGATGGATGTTGTCCTGTCCATGTAAACTTTGCTGAGATTTCTCTTATATAATGTGAAAGAAACAGAAAGAATAATGGCAAAAAGTATTCATTCCAAACCCCTCTGAATACTAAAAAAGCCATGGGGAGCGTTCCCTTTTTAAAAAAAGTTGCTACTAAGTACATTTGCTCTGTGTCTATTATACATATCTCTGTTACTAACAGGAATAGTGATGAGAGCTGACATTTTCAGCAATAATTTTTAAAAACCCACCTGATTTTTCCAGCTGTTTTGTCTATGGATTGTCTTATCTTGCGAGAAAACTGGAAGACTGAGGACAACAGCAAACTGTCCCCCATAACCTGCAGTAGGTTTTTAATGAAAAGGGATACTATTAGTTTAATGGGAATTAAACACAATTAATTCCATATATTTTGGTATCTTCAATGTTAAAAATAATACTTGTGGTTTAATTAGTATCATATACAGTCATATTTAAACATTTTTCATATAAATGAATAAATAATTTTCCCCAATATTAATGCCAACTGCTACAGGTAGAAAAGAAAGGATAGTGTCTCAAATACAGTCGGGTCTCCTCTACCACGGTACCATGGGTCTTGACCATCCTCCGCAAAGTCCTCCATCCATGTTGACTGGCATCTCACTAATATGCAAATGTGTCCCACACCCTCACACAGCCTCCTGGCACTGTTTCGGAACTACCCTGCTGTGTGTCGGTGTTCGTGTCGGTGCTTTCCGGTGCCCATGACCACCCCACGCTGGGCAAAACTCCTTTTCCACTTGGCTGGGGACACTGGTGCGGGGAGCTGCCCGCACCACTGTCCCAGTGTCCCTCCAGGTGGATAGACCTGGTCTCTCCATACTTCAGGGAGACATGGTGTCTGGTCTTGGGCACCAAGTCTACCCCACGAAAAGTCTCAGACATCACATCTAACCTGCGAGTGTGTAAATCTTTCCTAACTGCACGCTTTCTCCTTACTTGGAGCCGAGCTGCTGCAGGAGCGGGGTGTGCCCGGCTCAGCTCCGCTGCGCCATGGGTCGGCTGCCCCAAGTCGAGCCAAGCTGAGCTGA
>WEKX01000333.1:0-12728 GCA_013390025.1 Pitta sordida | reverse complement strand
AACTCAGAATAACCTGTGAACTCCTGTATTTGAATTCTCCTTGTTCAAAGGACAGGTTATAGGAAAATCCTGTTGAATTTTTCAGAATGTAGAATCCCACTGCACGCTAAATACCAATCCTGATATATTCCAGAGGAATCAATACCTACTAAACTGAACAAAATTCCTTTCTTTTTATGGAGATATTGGTTAAACAAACACTGAAAAAGTGTCTGGAAATTTCAAGGACATGATATAAAGACACAATAAACCAAAGTGACAGTCTAGTTTTAAAAGGATGGGTATAAATTTGCTAGATAGTGCATACTGAAACTGTAAATATGTTGTTTCCCCTATAAGAAATAAACTTCGGCTGAATTTGCTGCTCCAAATGAGCAAGGGCCTGAGACAGTTAAAGAGAGAGCTACTCAAGGGCTGTGACAATGACTTGGGGGGCAGAGAGGTTCCTCTTCAAGTGAGGAAAGAAAAGGTGAGACATCTTCCTGCAGCAGAGCTCACCGGTGAGTTTGGCAGTTACATGCATAGCCTTCGTACCAACCCGCCCCTGCTCTCACCAACACCTCTGAGCACTTCTGAAGCAGCAGTGGATTTGTCAAGATGTCAAACCCTGAACAAGATATACACGGCATTTACCTTACGAATGCCAAATCTGTTTTTGAGCAAAACAATGTGAAGACAAGACTCTCACTGCCCTTGATGCAAGAGCTCATGGGGCCCATTGTTTATGCTACTTTGGCTGCCGTTCAGCCATGCGAATAAAAGTGCTGAACGAATTTTCTGCCTAAGCCTGCAACATCATTAATTGCTTCATAGCCATGTCAGGTCTTAGCAGATGGTAGAGAAAGGGACTGAATTTCTGACCTTTTTAATCAAAATGTAACCTTTATTATTATGGGATTAATAGTTATATAAATAAAGCTGCACAATTTTAATGTACATTTGATCAGAGGAAAATTCTGCACTCTTTCTAGACCTAACTAAGAAGGCCTAAAAGCAGGTGAATTCATGTTGGTAGCTCTTGTGATTTCATTGCTACTTACAGGGTGAAGATTTTTCTGAAGGCTACTCCTACAGTCATAGTGAAAACTTCAGCCCTACTTTTCTTCCCTATAGACCCACATTCACAGAAAAGTTTGCAAAGGAAAATGTTTAAATCACTCATATCGGAAGATTCCCAAAAGCAGAGATATGTATTTATACATATAAATACCACACTTATGGTGACAGAGTCCTTGGGGCTGCAATAACACTTCTTGACAGAGGGAAACCTCTTTTCACTAAGGTTGATCTGAAACACCAAGGTTCTTTTCCTCTCCCTGGTTTTTGGCCAAGATAGTTTTGGCCAGCAGTGATGGAGGCATGTGGTCAGATGCCTTGTCTGCAAACTGGGTCTACGCCCTGAGACGGAACCTTTCCTCAAACCTGTTTCCACTATGGGCACACGAGCCCTAGTTGAGCTTCTGACCATGACACGAATTACATGTCTTCCCATCTGCTGCAATGGACCCAACCAACACTCCTGTGGGCTGGATTTCAACAATAATAACTTGTTATCAGGATCATGGTAACATGATCTTGTCCTGTACCACTTGTGTGCAAATTCCACAAAGGTTTGACAAATGAGTGGGGGTTTTGAGTCATTCTGTCAAAACAGGGGAGATAATTAAACCTTTTGTTTCACAGTCTAATTTTTGTGGTTTACTAGCCCAAAATAAGTATTCACATGACTCTAGCAAAGGGGTGTGTGTGGTGTTTGTATTGAGTAGCACAAGAACAGAAAAGCCACTGTCTGTCACTTATCCATAAAGTCCAAATATATCACTCTGAATGCCAAAAACCTGGGTGTCACTTATTTGACAAGTTTGGGACCTTCATCATGTTTAGTGATTGTGCTGCATCACAGATGTCCCAGTACATGTGGGCACACTTGCTGCTTTGTGGGGGCCATATACTCACCTTCACTCTCCCGCTGAGGGCTGAAAGGAGGGTGAAGATCTTACAGCACAGAAACCCTGCCCAGAAGAGGCATGTGGAAGAAAACTAGTGAAATTAGAGTTGGACTGAGCAGCTTCTCTGGCTGTGGAGGGACGTGAGAGGATGAGGCAGGAGCAGAGGGTATTGCTCCACCACGGCAGTGTCCTCTCAGTATGCTGTTTTGGTTGGCCCTGTGGCACATATCAGCATGCATGCAGGCAATGCCTTCTCCAATGTCCTTGCAAACCTACACTGCAGGGGCCAAGGGCTCATGTCATGGGTCACAGTAGGGCACAGCCATCAAGAGTGATTCCTGTGGTCTCGTGCACCACACCAGCCTCAAGGAGCAGACCCACCAATGTTGCAGATGGACATAAACAGGCATTTCTGTCCCAGACAGTCCCTACAGTTTGCTGCTTGTCCCTCTTCCAGCTGCCTGCATGCATACCAGCATGGGCAGTGGCTGCAATGTAACAAGTAATCCATCTTAGGTAACAGGTTTGGCTAGGTTAGGTAATAGGTGATAGGTTGGACTCGATCTCTAAGGTCTTTTCCAACCTTACTGATTCTGTGATTCTGTGATCTTTGTCCCTTTATGGGGATGTGGATGTGAGGGGCAGGAAGGCACAGCCAAAAAGAGGAAAACGGCAAGGATGGCTTTTTTCAGGAGAGAAGTGATGGGTAGGAAGACCCTGCCATACTTATGTTATCTTGGAACTAACAAGTAGCACAGATCATGAGGAGCTCGTCTGTAGCACAAACCTGTTGCTGCTCATCTGCACACTGAGTGTGTAGATGACTGAGCAGCAAAGCTGAGAGAAAAGAGCTTTGGCACTGTGATTATTCTCCTGTCTTTTCTATACCTTCAAGATGCAAATTTCTACCTGGATTCCCTTATCCATAAGAACAGCAAGAAATCACAAGGACTTCAGTGCACCGCTGGTGAGTTTGAGTACTGTTTCTTCCAGGGCCTCAGAAGCGGCCTTTTGGAAGCTCTGTTTGGGACCTGTGAGGATGTCTAGGAGGATGCTCCTCTATATCCTGCTTCAAGAGGCAGAAGGATAGTGGGAGCTACACCCTTAGCATGTGTTATGGTTTAAAAATTTCTTGTGTGTTTCTAAACTGCAGCTTGTTGCTGGATACAACACAAGTATGGCACATTTGCTCATCCTCCAAAAACCTTTTTTATCTCCAATGTGTGAATTTGACACTGACATTGCTACCCCGCAGGGTAACAGATACATTCAGGGTAATGGGATTACTCAAAATTACTCCTTTCTACAACAGAAACTGATGCAACATAAGCTGCATTACTTCAAACAAAGTGTAGGATTACTTTTTGTTTTTAGAAGTGCTGCATTATTGAGAATTCAATTTGGCTTTGTCTTCCAACTCCTGATTGGCTCAAAATTGGCTTTATCCTTCAGCTCCTGACTGCCTCCAACCTGCCCACTAATTAATGCAAGGATGGGAATGGCAGATGCCAAGTACCATCACACTAGGATGACAGCACCTTATGTATGCTTTGTGCAGGTCGTCCATTTTGAAAGATGCAATGCAATGGTGTGCCATCTGCTAAGAATGCTCGAAGCCTATCTCCACCCCTGCCTTACCTGGGCTGGGGCGCTGGAGGAGAGGTGGGTCAGGTCCCCAATCCTGGCAGCTGCTCGTGGGTCACTGGAGCTGATGAGGACAGGGGCGCTGATCTCCATGGAGTGCCGGTTGCTGGCAGCCTGGGAGGACTTGTGTGTCATGCTGAGGGCAGTGAAGGAGTGGCGCTTCTTGGCATTCTTCTTGCCTTCCACCTGCCGCTGGGCTGCCCCGGCTGCCCCAGCGCCGGCCAGTGTGGAGCATGGTGCCAGACCCACTGCTGCTGCCGCTGCAACTGCTGCTGTCTCCGTCACCAGTGGCATGTCACAGCCGGAGGCAGCAGCTGAGCACGTCTTGTCCATCTCGATGAGCTGCTTGGCGGATTCATTCAGCTGCATGGGAAAGAAAAGGGAAAGATAAAAAAGGAGTTGTAGAGAGTGATAAGACTGCTTCACTGGAGAATAGGATGCTCAGGGGGGACTTATCACTCTCTATAACTACGTGAGAGGAGGTCGTAGTGAGGTGGGGGTCGGTTTCTTCTCCCAGGTAACAACTGAGAGGACAAGAGGACATGGCCTCAAATTGCATCATGGGAGGTTTAGATTGGAGATTAGGAAAAATCTCTTCACTGAAAGGGTTGTCAAGCACTGGAAAAGGCTGCCCCTGGAAGAGGTGGAATCACCATCCCTGGAGGTATTTAAAAGACTTAAAAGACACGGTACTTGAGGGCATGGTTTAGTGGTGGGTTTGGCAGTGCTGAACTAACTGTTGGACTGGATGGCCTTCGAGGACTTTTCCAACACAAATGATTCTATGAATTTATTTAATTTTATGAAGTTAGGTGAATTATTTCCATCCACTTGTTTATGCTGGGAAAAATCAAAAGAGGTAGAATAAGTATCCAGAAGAGTTAGACTAGAAGCAGGCACCACAAATTGGTCCACATCAAGCTATAGCATTTAAAAAACAGCCTTTCCCTGAAATAGCTTGTCCCAGGCTGGTGAGTTAGAGTTTGGGGAAGAAGGTAGGAGCCTCTTCATCAATGCTTCACTATTTCCAGCTCCATCATAGCCTTATGCTTGATGTTTTCCACACATGGTTTTGATCCAGGGGTACAGCTTTCAAATCCTTCCAGTTTCATCTCCCTGCCTCTCATTTAACACAGGTTTTCCAAACGCAGATGCAAACTGAAAGCATTTTTCCCAGATGTATCACCTAAGCTGTGGAAGAACTTGATGGCCACTGGAACACTAGCTCAGGGTTCATCTTGAAAAAGTGGTCTCACTAGTCCTCTTGAAGGGTTCAAAACTTGGCCTACAGCCCATGGAGACCACAGAGCACTAGGACACTCAGGATAGTTTTCAGCCCACAGTTCCTCATCCAATCTGCACTCACAGATAACCATGTCTCTATAAATGCCACAGGCATGTTGGGTGGCACAACCCTGTCAACGTGCCTCCTCTTACCTCCGAGCCTCCACAATTCATACAGAATAGCTACACCTTACATTGCTGGAGACATTTTAGTCTCAAAAGGATGTTACAGTTGCTGATCATATATGAAGTGCACTCTGAAGTCAGCAGTGCTTTCTGCACAGCCCTCTTTGCCAATACATCTTTCATTGAGGGGTGTTAACAGCTGAGGGAAAATGCTACATTTTGCCAACAGACCCTTATATTAAACCAGGATGCACTGCACTATGTTTGTATTTAATGAATAAAAACAACATATGAAAAAGAGAGATACAGCTTTTGCATTCACTGCTATTCTGACACCCACAAAATCCAGAAGTGTATATAATAACAGGTGTGTATATAAAAGCAGGCTGTTTCTTTCTATAACCGCTTGTATGAATTATGGCAGCATCCAAGAAACTCAACTGAGGACATGGTCTTCCAAGGCTCTAAACAAACAAAAAAAGAATAGTTCCTATTCCCAGCCAATTCAGAAACCTAACCCAAGTGAAAATAAAAGGAAAAAAGAGAGGGATGGGAAGGATAACAATAGAAATGTGCAGTTAAACAAATGCGTAATTGAGTAGCTTTTAGAGCTCCCAACCACTGTCACCATGCTGTAAATAAAAGAAATAGATATTGCTAAGCTTGAGCCAGTCCTCTTAAGTTTGAAAGCACTTCTGACTCCATAAGGACTCATTCTCTTCAACAGGCAAACTCCACACTAACACCTAGAAAGTAAACATGAACATGCAGGATCCTTCATTCTGTGACAGCTTCCGCCAAGTCAACCAAGAACCTCCAATTAATGATGCTCTGCTACTGTCAGAGCTGCTGGGAGTAATTAATTTAGCAAGTCATTTTCCCAGTTGCACTCTTCAACTTGAGACCATGCTTACAGCCAGGGTAGTGCGCTGCACCTGCCAATTTTTGCCAATAACAGCTGATCCTATTTCAGATTCTTCAAAAATGTCCATTATTTCCCACTTCATCATGCTCTAAATTGGTACAACCTAATATTTGCCAGCAGGCTCCAAGTTGCAAGGAAACCAGATGGCTCCCCTCCCTTAAGTAGGTGTTACAGTTCCACTTACCCCAGTGATGAAGATAGTCTAGCTGAATTACTTGAAATATTAAGGAGAAAAGGAGAAAGACATCAAATATGCATGATTGTTCTACACCAGAAGGTGAGGAAATTCTTGTCTAATCAACAGCAAGAAGAAAAAGAATACTATATTTTAACTCTTCAACATAGGAAAAAACAGAGTTAAAAAATTTAGAACCTCTGATTTTACAACATGCTCCATAGGGACAAAAGTGCTCTAGCTCTTGGTATCAGACTCTGAATCTCCTATAAGAATTAGATTATAAATCCCACTGTCTGGAATCCAATTTAATACTGAAGCTATTATTTTTAAAACAACAAAATCTATCACTTTTTTTGTTCAAAGCAGCATCTAGTTACAATGTCAATAAGAGAACCCTGTATTGATATAAGCAAAAGTAATTCTCAATATCAGTAAAAGACTAAAGACAAAAAGGAAACCTCTGCCCAAACAGTCAAGCTAATGAACCTTTGGGAATGTCAGCCTCTTCCTGAAATACTGGGGAAAAAATATTTTGGTCTGCCAAGATAAAAAATGCTTTATAGCTTTACAACTTTATTTTTGTAGAGAATTGTTTTTAAACAGCTTTCCTCACAGATGCCAGAAACCCAAATAGGGTTATGAATAGCAGAGAAAAGTCTGCTTACTACTTTGTAAAAGCAAAGAGTGCTGCCTCTTCTCAAAAAAAACTTAGTGAAACCCTTTTTTAAACACAAACACGATTGGAAATTTTTAATTTTAAACTCTGAGTATGTAAACAAGCATTGCTTTCTGGTGCCTGTCATATGATTTTCAGGAAGATTTGCTTAATGGAAAGTTCTGACCCACAGTCAGTGTCAGGAATTTGACATTTCTGGAAGTTTGTAGCTCTTACGACAACCTCTAATATCAGAATTCAACTTTCTCCCTCATTTTTGATCCCTTCTCTAGAAAGAACCTGTATTTGAAATTCTGTTCCTGCAAAGCCCAAATTGTAAAATGCCCTTGAGACTGCAGCTAGACTGAGTTATCACAAATCCACTCTTTAAAAAGGGGATGTCTTAGAAAACTTGACATGTGATTTAGAGCGATAAGGCTTGGATTTGAATGCCAAACCACATAAACATTCCCAGGAGCCCTGCAATCCTGTCTAGGAATGCAAAATCTTGCAAGGGCAAGCCTTGTAATATCTTAGGGATCTTACCATGTAGGAGAGGTGATGAAATGGTGCACTAAAACTTTTCACAGGGTCTCAGTGACTACTGGCTGTGAGCCCTGCACGCCGAGATAAGGACATACCAGTCTCAGCTCACAGAGCTACTGCGACAGTTTTTCAGGAAGTCCTTTCCCAGCTGCAAGGAATCGTACTGGAGACAGCTCCAGCTCATCTGGTTTTGAGAGTGAGGAAGGGTGTGAGTGGAATACCTCTGTGTACAGAGCCTTGTCCACCTCCAAACAACCTATTCCCACAAAGAGAGCAGTAGTCAAGTGCTGTTGATTAAAAATTTGCTGACCTTGATCAGGAAGCCACACTGCTCTCCCTGTCACAATGCAAACTCTCATGACTTCAGCATCCAGCCACACAGCTCACGCAATGTGAACTGAGGGAGAGGGTTTTTCCTTCTTTTGGATTTTAGATATGACTATTTTAGATACTCTACTTGGTACTTTACCACATAGGCAACAAACATACAGATATTAAGCTATCTTGCTCAGGACTCCTCCATTGTCAAAATTATTTTTTATTAGTCTCTAGATAAACCTATTTTTTTTTCTGCAGAAATTTGCATTGTGGTGATTTTCTCTTGGTCTCTGTTGCATGTCTTTGCACACACACACATATACACCTCCACACACATAGTTCACCCGAGTTCCTGATACATGTGGGTTGAAAAGGGACCACCTGTAAAGGGTTTCAACATATTTCTCTGTTAAGTATGGGGGGATAGAGGAGAGAAACTGTCATTTGCACTGACTATTCCCACATAGGTCCACATAGGACCACATTTACCCTTTCTATCCCAAAGTGATTTAATGAACTACAGTGTCAATGGGCAGCATGATGCACCTACTTACATATCCCAGCTGGGATGAAGACAAAGGAAAATCTTCCTCTTGTCCAGTGTGTATGATAATTAATTCTAGGTTTAAAACAAATAACAAAATATTACTTTGGATTTTATGTTATTACTATGAAAAAAGATAGAAGAATGGAAATTCAGGTCAGATTTAAATAATTAACCTTTACTGTGTCTCCCTTGACAAATATGCCAGTGCACTTACTAATCCGTGTTAGTGGCATAATTACCCCAGTTTAGAGTTCCAAGGGACACCTTGATACACTGTGGTCATCACAGCAGCTCCTGGGTTGTTGCAATTAAGTGACAGTGTTGTTTTCTGTAAGTCAGAGGACAGTAAGTCTTATTCGGCTATTGAATACTCTTAGCTTTCTAATCACTTAGGTCTGGGTATGAGATTAATTTTTGACTGGCATCTGACCTACTAAAGAGAGGACCTCACTCTGTGGCTTACCAACATACTTCAGCACATTCCTAATACCGTGCAGATAAAAGTGTTACCAATGGGACTAAAATGCCTCTCTTTTCTGAATAAGGAAGGATAGATTAAATTCTCAGTTCACACACACGCTTCAGTATTTCGATAAACTGGAGCCAATTTGAACTAGAAAGTGCAGATTATTATGACTTTCAGTAAGACAATGTTTCATTTACTATGGAAGCTTTTTTTCCTGTCATTATCGAAACTTAGCTAAAGAATGGTGCCGTTCAAATACAGGTATAAGATCAGAAATATATTATTTTGGATCCCTTTTTTAAAGCAAAAAGTCACAAACTCCGACAAATCAATAGATGCCTAATACAAAAAATAAATTGGTAAGAAAAAAAGTTTTTGCTCAAGTTTTTTGGAAAGAAACCACTGAGCAGAGCAGAAATGAAAATTAAATTTATTAATAAAACATCTTCACAACGTCCCCCGAAAGACTGAAAATACTTTCACCGAAGGACTGCTGATTTTTATACTCCATGGTTCATAAATATTGAGAAGATCATGTACATCCCTGTTTTATGCCTTGTGGAAACTGTCAACTTGGAATTCTCGATCTGATTTTGTGATTAAAATAAACAGTCTGAATTTATTACTACATTTTCACTTCAGAGTAGTTATTTTAAGGAAATACAAGTTCTTATGCCCTCATTAAACTAGTTTTGTTTGTATTATAATTTATGTTCTGATGCACACTGAGGTTATTAAGTAACTAAGGGCATAACTATACAGGATTCTCCCATCTCTGTTGGGCGCCTGAGAGGAATGCATCTGCAAAAGCATTTTCATCCCCAAAAAGCAGCACTTCAGAGAGCTAAAATAGCTTTTCCTTACTGTTACCAATACTGTCAAATGCAGGACACAACCTTTCTTTTCCTGTAGCCAAGTAGCAAAACAGACTTTGACTCAAATGGACGGTGGGAGAAAGTACATAATACTTTACCTAATGCATGTTCAGCATTAAGTTCGTACAGTGAATGCACAGCAATTCCAAGAACTTACTAATGGGATACTAGCAGACAAAGCTGTGCCAAAGGCTCTTCAACCAAGTAATATTGAATGTATCTATAATTGTCATGTTTTATATGTTTTGTTAATTTTGATCTAAAAGTGTTTAGAGAAAGCCGCCAAAGTTCTCCATGGGCAGTTTAAATTCATTTGGCAAAACCTATGAAATCCTGTCTCAATTATTCATTTAGGCACCATCTCATAATAAAGAATAATTAGTAAGGCGCAGTTTAAGAAAAAGTATTATAGCTAAAATAAAGCATTATCTAATGTGTTTGTGTTAATCTCTACCAATTCACTATTGCCTTTTCTGATTTATTGCCAGGGAGGAACAAGCAAATGTGGAACAGATTTTCTGCAAGTGGTTTATCTATCATGGAAGATAGGTTTCTGAAACATCACACTGTGATTGAGAGCAGAGTTATTCCATGCACTCAGAAAACATGAGAACCACAGTACATGCTCTTGCTTGAACACACTCACTTAGAACAATTAACTGCAGAAATACTTTGCTAGGACACGTCTCAAACTTCAAGTGTTCTGCTCCTCCAGTCATAGGCTGAGGCATATGTCTCATTCACTTTTCCAAAAGCCTGCTAAATATGTCAACATGTTCCCAAGGAGGGAAGTCCCTAAACCCACACAGCAGATAGCCTTTGTAATCAGGGTCATATACCTACACAATTATGTATAGCTCAGAAAAAGCAAGCCAATCATTTTTGTCTACAACGTGGCTCCTTGAAAGGCAGAGGTACTTAGCAATCTGTTTCCCTGTCCTACAAGATATTCCTCATTTAGCAGCAATGCCACTTCTAACACATTGAGAGGCTGAAGGAATGTAGCATATTAGAACAGCATGTGCTTGGATGAGGGTGTCATCATGATCTTGCAGAATGAAAATAAATGATGCGTGCAGCAGAAGTAAACACTAAGCCCTGGGTGGTAAACTGGGACTTTTTTCTTTCTCCTTTTTTCCAAACAGTTTTAAGAAGGATAATGATTTGCAGTGATGGAGAACAAGATTGGTGAATCCCAGAAAAATGTGCTGCTCAGGACCAAAGCACAGCAAGTAACCTTAGGGAAACTACTTTCTAAATCACCGAGAAGAAACAAAACTAAATGCAATATCATTAAAAATAAATGAACTCACAAAAAAGAAGTATGCTTTTTAGAGCCCTCTCCACTTCCTGAAACAATGCTATCTATCTAGCCTTCAGCTCCAAGTATGAAGACTATCTTGCTCTAATCTGTCATCTCTGAATCTCTGATCTTCAGTATATCTCTGTTGTGTCGAAGGATTTCCTTTTTCTTCCTATCTGTCCCCCATGGACACCCTTTTTCATAATGAGATGCTCATGACCGCACTAAAGCTCTTTTGGAACCAAATACAGCTTTACTCGACATCAGAAAGAGCGAGAGAATCCATACTATTTTTACTCATAAATTATTCAGAAAGCTAAAGTGTAGTCATGAATTCATGGGCTTGATCCTAATTTCTTTGAAGTCAGTGGCAAAACTCCAGCTGCCGTCAACAGTGGAAGGACTTGTGCCCATCTGGCACCAATTTCAGTCCCAGAAGAATCCCTGTTGAAGCTTGTGTAGATTTGACTGACAAACTATTTTTTCATCAAAAATTGAAACTCATTGGACCGTAAGTACTTCCCAGAAACTTGCTTGTTTTGACAAGATGTCCATAACAAAACTTTTTCTCCGAAGATGTTTTTCAGCTAACACAAGATATGGCCAAGGCTACAGTGGTTTTGGAGTTCAACAGGGTACTTGGACTCATGTCTCAAAAGTCCCGTGTAGAGAAACAGTCATGGAAGACTTGAAACAGCACTGCAACTTTCCAAAGAGAAAGCCACCAGCTTTCTGGCTATGCTGAGTCTTCTTCACTCTTGTTCTGGTAAAACAGAAAACCTTTGTGACTGTCCCTGAGTCAGGGGGGCTGGGCGGATTCCTTCAGGTCGTTGACCAATTAGCAGGGACACGCCTCCCTGCTAGAAGCTTTTAAACTCCCTGGGAAGGGTTTTGGGTGGCTTTTTTAGAGGTTCTGGGCATCAGAAGAGGCTGCCTCCTCTCTGGGAAACTTTTGAGGCGCATGGGGGGCTGGGCGGTGTCCTTCAGGTCGTTGACCAATTAGCAGAGACACGCCTCCCTCCGGGAAGCTTCTGAGCCTTCTGGCTTGCGGGTTGGCTGAGAACTAGCACATGGGAGCTTAGGGGTGGGCTCCAGCCACCCAGGCACTTTCTGGTTGCCACTATTTAAAGCTATTACACTCCTGGGAGCGTGGCGAACCGGAGCGCAGTGAACAGGACAAGGCAAACAGGGTCATTGAGTGATAACGAGGCAGTTAGCACGGCAGTTTGCGCGGGCAGGGTGCACAGGGCTGTGGAAGCTGTCTTGGTATCCAGAATCTCTGATTTGAATTCTTTTTTTTCCCTCTCCCTCCCCCAGCCAAACATGCCTGTGAAAAGATCTAAAAACGTGAGCAAAAAGAGTGTGCTCACTCAAACAACACCTTTCCTAAGGGACGTGGCTGTTCAGACCGCTGGCTGCGGGGAGTGCTGCAGCCTCCTGGTGGCCCCGGAGAGCAATGGAAAAAACACCTGCATCCGGTGTGAGCAGGTGAATGTCCTGCTTCTCATGGTAGCAGACCTCAAGGATCAGGTAGAAAGGCTCCAGAGTATTAGGGAAAGTGAAAGGAAGATTGACTGGTGGAGCCAGGCCCTCCCATCTCTCAACAGGGATTGGAAATCTGAGGGGGTGGAGGTCCCCTCTCACAAGAAGGAAGGTGAAGATCTGATGGATGACGAAGACTGGGAACTGGTCTCTATTTGTGGGGAAGGCAGATTCCTGTCCTGCCCTCCACTGGCATTCCAGATGCCCTTCCATCTGCCCTTGGTTTGAGGCTCTGGATTTTGGGGGTGAATCTGAGGAAGAAGATGAAATCATCTTGTCCGAAGAACTCCCAAGAGGNCTGAATAGTATAAACCAACTAAAGTGTTTATATTGTAACGCGAGGAGTATGGGTAATAAAAAGGAAGAGCTG
>WEKX01000297.1:0-18865 GCA_013390025.1 Pitta sordida | reverse complement strand
ACTGGACACAGTACTCAAGATGTCGTCAGACCAACATTGAGTACAAGGGAAGGATAACTTCCCTAGTCCAACTGACCACACTGTTCCTAATACAGGCCAGGATGCCATCGGTGTTCTTATCCACCTGGGCACACTGCTGGCTCATACTGAGTTTTCTGTCAATCATTTCTCCTAAATCCCTGTCCATTTCACCACTCTCCAGCCACTCATCCCCCAGCCGATAGCGGTGCATGGGGTTGTTATGTCCAAAGTGAAGAACCTGGCACTTAGTCTTGTTAAATCTCATACTGTTGGAATCTGCCCATTTCTCTGAGATGCCATGCCGGGACGCTGTGGGCACGCACACCAGGGTTGAGGTGGGGGAGCAGTGGTGCGGGGTTTGGGCTCTGGGACCGCAGTTGCAGCAGTCTGGAGAAGCCAACAGATTCTCAGGAGAAAGGGTCTCCTGAGTCAGAGGGGGGCTCAGAACCAGTTCCCTTTGCTCCTCTGTACTGAGAGTCCGAGGGGAGAAGCAGAAACATGTCCCTGGTGCTCCAGAGTGCCGGGATGTGGGGCAATGGGCGTGGCCTGCATGCATATTAATGACCTGCGCTTCTTTGCGAGTTTGGCTTTTTGCAAGACCCACAGCCTGACCTGTTCCTCACAAATGATGAGGTATAACTGTATATACATCTCTTGTGTACCAAATTACAGCACCCAAATTTATCAAAACATAGCAGGAATGTTTGTTTTTGGTCTGCCTCAATACATTTCAGACATTCTAAGTATTTAATGACAAGATATAATGGGCAAAAGCAAAAGAAGCTGTATAAATATTTTAATAGAGTACCATTTTTATTCAGTTTTGTAACTGCTTTTTTTAGCAAGTGGGAGGCCCTAACTTCCCTCATTTTAAGTGTAAATTATAATGAAACCTGTCATTTACATATGAGAGTAAACCGAAGATATTTTGGTAGGGAAGATACTGTTCTGACAGCTAGGTGCTCCTTTAAACACTTGATTTGTTTTCACTCATAATGTACAGCCTACAAATCAGAAACTATATGCCATCACTATAATTAGGGAGAAAGGGTTTCATCCTTCCTGCATCTTAGACCTATCCTGCAGGAGATGACATCAAGTGCCTCAAAAACTGTACTATGCCAGTAATTCCCAGGAAATCCATGTCATGTGTAGGTTGTTAACACTCACCACTTTCAGGAGGGGATCAGTACCTTTAAGGAGTGTGATCTTGAGCAAATAGGAAGATGATTTTCTCTGGAGCAATGGTAGGAGTGGAGAAGAAAAGCAACATTACTACTGCATTCTGCTCTCCTGATAGTTTATGCAAAGAGGAATGGCATTTTCTTTGCAAAATATAAACAGACAGTCAATTTCAGGAAAAGTAATTAGGCCTCATCTAGCTGCCAGCCCTGTTTGTCTCTGGACAAACATTTTGTAAATGGAAAATGATGGGGTTTGGGGGGGGGTGGGGGTGGGGTTTCCTTCATCTAACTCCCCAGATTTCTATATAAAATAAGCTACAGAACTCTGCAACAAGGTTTCTAATGAATGCCTCCAATATGTCAAGGGAAAAATAAAAACAACAAACCAAACCTGCTACATCTCATGAATTCAGATATGAAGACTTCCTAGAGAAGTGTTTCATTTCAGGTTCATGAGATGCTTTATGAAACAAAGGCTTTCCAAATTCTTTTGCATGATACCAGTTCGTAAGAAGTTATAGGGATGAGCAAAAGGGCTGCTGAATGGGTTAAGAGTAGCTAAGAATATCCTTTGCTCACAATCCTGACTTGTCATAATATGTCATTGCTTTAGGAGGAAGAAAACAAAACAAATCATGTCTGGTTGCATTGTTGATATGATTTTAACCTCAGGATAAACATCTGGACCAACTCTCAGCATCATTGTTATTTGTTGCCATTATTATCCCAGAATCCACACTTCTGGAGCAAGACCACAGCAATGCTAAACCACTGTGTGCTGGCAAAATGAAACGGCTGCCTCATTCAAGAAAAGGACAGAAAATATATAAAAACACCAAACAATAAAAAAACCTAACGACATAATACAAATGAGAACGGTATAGCTGCTCTCTCTCCACAGAGAGATAAATAATATTCTTTTAAATAATCTTTTTCATCATTTCATGTCTTTTTGTAGTATACAGAAAGGCATTTGTAGTTGAGGAGGGTCTTTAGAAGACCTTCTGAAATACAGTAATTCCTCGCTACTTCACAGTTCACCTATTGTGGCTTCAGTACATCATGTTTTTCTTTCCTGCAAAGACATTTTCTGGCTTCCCCCTTGCTTGCCCCCTGTGGGGCGGCACCAGCAGGTGCTGCTGGTTCCAGGGCTACCCAGAGCTTGCTCGCTTGCAACAGTGTTGCAAAATTAATAAAATGGTGGGGAGGCTTTATCACACTGTCTCAATGGTATGCAACCAAACTGCTATGCAGAACTCTCCTCCTCTGCTTGCTGCTGCTTGCTGTTTTCTCCTGCTTGCTCCTGCTGCTCAGGCTTGAAATGTAAATACAGTCAGGCCGTATTTACATCTATATGAATCACTACTTTGTGGACTTCACTTATCCCGGCACCTTTCTGGAACTGACCACATGCAATATTGGAGGGATTTCTTTTGTGTAAACTTTATTGTAACTTCTATCATATAGAACCACATCTGTAGGCAAAACCCCTTGAGAAACACCTGAATCCTGAAAGAATGAATGTGATTGTTCAGCAAGGAATGTATCAATTCCCTCTCCAAGGAGCTGATACAAAGCTAAGATACAGTCCTGAAGCAGAAACTCCAATACAAGACATTTTCATCAGTCTCTCTAAATGTTCATTAAATAAACCTTTGCTAAGTTCTTCAAATCAAACACTGAACAGTCCTTCTTCAGTATTTCTTCTGCCAACCATAATTACTGAATGCATCGTAACTGTGACTTTAGCACATTATCACCATTTGGTTTAAAATGTAATCCAATGTGATAGTAAAGTCTGCTCTTATATTTTATCTATGTGATTATCACCAAAACTAAAGAGAAACTGTAACCAAAGACCATGCAAATTCTTTAACATAATTTGAGACTGACCACTAACATGGAGAAGCCCATCGGCATAGCAGAGGCTTGAGCACTTGACTCAGACTAAAGAGAAGAAGCGCAGAAAGTCAGTGTCAACCTTTAGATTAGTCAAATGGAACTCTATTTGCCTCTCTACACTCAGGGAGAAGGAATTTCTCAAAAGCATCCAGGATTTTTGTAACAAGTCTTATTTTGAAATAATTATCCCACTAAAATAGTAGACATTTCTTTTTACAAATACAAGGTACATTATAGTAGCTCTTCTTCTTATGAAAGAGATTCTTGATTTGAGAGGTGGGGATGGGAGGCTTTTTAAAAGATTTTTCTGAGCCTTAAAAAAGATATGTTCTTCTGGCTTTTCAAGCTAGAGGACAATAAGATTATATTTTGTGCTTTAGAAGCCTATAAGCCTTCCTTTGGAAAACCATTAAGTTTATTCACAAGCATTGAACAGTACCAGTTGACAAGTTTACAGTCAAAAAACTCATTTTATCCCTAGCAGGACCAGCATAGGAATGCAGCTACAATCCATTTTTAAGTCAAGTGGAAATACAAGGAAACTTGGGAATTCAGCACTAGTAAAAATCCCTATCATTATTATAAAATTTCTGCATCACTCACATCCTGAATACTTCTTTATAAGGAAAAAAATTCCTTCTTCCCTGTCCTTCATTTCACCTACACACAGGACAAGCACCTTTTTTCTGGCACAACAAGGGGTATGCCAAAATATTTGAACTGACAACTCAGTTTCGTCAAGTTTTTCTGTGAAATAGGGATCATCATTGATCATAGGCCCAACATTACCTCTGAAAGAATGACAATATGTCTTTGTCAACACACCTTAGAGTGAAGAAAATTGTTCAAATGACTCTTCTGTTTAGAATTGCACATTTAGAATGTGTGCATTTTTCATTATATTTAAAATTCAGAAGGATTGATTTCAGAACTTTCACAAAATTCACAATTGGGATATATATTAGGAAAGAGAAGTGTAAGTTCCTCCTAAAGGGAAGAGGAGGGAACTGATCTCTTCTCCATGGTGACCAATAACAGAACCTGAGGGAATGTCCTGAAGTTGTGTCAGGGGATGTTTGGGTTGGATATTAAAAAAAGGTGCTGTATTCAGAGGGTGGTTGGGCTCTGGAACAGGCTCCCCAGGGAAGTGGTCACAGCACCAAACCTGCCAGAAACATTTAGATAATATTCTCAGGCACATGGTGTAATTCTTGGGATTGCCATGTGCAGGGCCAGGAGTTGGCCTCTGTGATCTTTGTGGGTCCCTTCCAAGTCATCATATTCTGTGATTATGTCAAATCCTAATCTTTGACAGCTAGGAGGGTAGGATCCATACCAGTGAAAGCCTTACAAGTATCTGAGTTATGGTTAGCACTTCATGTGAAGTCTGGAATCAAGCAAGCTTCCCCAGTTACCTGAGAGGGAGAGTGCAGAGAAAAATTGCTATTTCCTGCCTGTCTTCTGGATAAAAATCAGCTCACCCAGGCCACTACATCATACATCACAATCTCATTTCAAACCACATTATTTCTCCAGTTCACTGAAAAGTATAAAAGGGAAAACAGGAGAATGTGAACTAAGTAATATTGACAGCTTCAATTTAATACACTAAAGTTTTATGAGGATCGTAAATCAGAGTCATTCAGATTTTGAAGACATCTGGCAAATATTTCAACCCTTCAAAAAGAACACTTGAAGAGATTAATCAGCTGAAACGTCATTGTGAATCCTGAATACAAACCAATCATTATATACAGTGGCAGGAGGTGTCTTCCTATGTCCTTAAACACACACTTCCACTGATATTAATGCAGAGAAAAACAGTCTCATTAGTGCTGTATATTTATCTACTTATTTTTTTAGTCTGGGGATTTCTTGGATAAATTTAATTAAACCATGCTTATGCTTTCACTCTTTGAGAGCCTGACATGAGTGGGTTGAAATGTATGTACGTACTTGATAGTGGGTTCCACTTGCTTAACAGTCTTGTAGAGAGAAGCAAAAACATAAAAGAGAAAGAAAGCATGTCCTCTGAGTCACTTTGACTAAAACCTGCATTTCTGCTTCACTCAAAATTTACATAAAATCATTAAACTTGCTTTCTGATTTTAAAAGGACAGAAACTGGTTTAATTCCAATAATCTGGTCACTCCACATTAGTACTTATGTAGAAGGCACAATGACACCATTTTTTCTCTTTCTTTTGCGTTTTGCAATATAAAGAAAGTTACATACCTGTGCATTGATCTGTAATATATCAGTACCAGCCTAGAAGCTGAAAGCACACTAAGACCTTGACAAGCAGGTAAGAATACACAACACAGTTTTTAATTCAATGCTATCTAATTGTTGACTCTTTTTTCTGGAATGGCCATTATTTCTCTGGTCATCAGGTTTTATTCACTGTGAACTCCAAAGTGGGTAATCTCCTGACTGAAGCACTTGTTTGGGCCTAAACATTCAAGATAATATCTAGGTCCTGCTAGAGTTGAAGTGAGTTTTGTCATTGACTTCAAAAGTGTTATAATTTCACCTTATGAAATTTAAATTCTTCACCTACTGAGTCGTGTGTACATTTTCCATGAATATCCAATTCTGTCAGCTCTCAAATACATACCAAGTATAAGGGATGCTGCAGGAAAAGTACAGGAGAAAAACAGAGCACTCAGTTTCGACAGAAACAGATCTTCATAGAGATGTCGTGAGTGAAAGGTGGCATTTGGGGAGTATACAAAAAAAGAAAGGGATAATATAGAAAGGTTGTAACATCAGATATTTATTTGACTATCAACTTCATGCATGTATTGTAAGCATATTGCATGTGAAAAGCTGTACCACTTCATGAGTTGGTACATTCTGCTACAAAAATCTATAAATTTAGTCTTTTGTTAAAGTTCTTTTCATCACTGAAAGCCACAGGGAACATAAAAAACCAGTTTTAATTAGTACCATGTTTCTGATCATCTATAATTTCAAGCAAAATAGTATTACAATATTTTGAAATTTTCCCTCGCACAATATGAAAAGCAAAACTTTTAAATGCATAATCAGTTTGCAAATTGTCATCTAGAAAGAGCCTCTGGGGGAAAAAAATCACTAAGCAAGAAACAGAACCATGCTGTTTTCCAAAAACACAGAAGTACTCAAACCAGATGTGCATCACCAAAGTTTATGTCATTCTTTCACTTTAGAGTATTTATATCAGAGTCTTCCATCTATTTTGGTTTGTTTGAGGTAAAAGCTGAACAATACTCTTACAGTAACACTCATTAACCTGCAGACTATAGATTCACGTAGAAGAGGAGATAGAGGAGTGGAAAGAAAGCTCACCTCATACTCATTAACACCAATCATTTACATTTAGGTAGCCTGCAAAGTGAGTTAGTTTTCCCTGATTTCACTTATGTCAACCTGTTTATCAATCTTAGCAGAAAGTTAAGCAAATTCTGTATGTAAGTATCATGACAGTTTAAGGTGCTTGTTTCCATCCTTCTGCCCTTGAATTCAACTGAACTATTATATTCACACATGCCAATGGCAAGACCTTTTGTAAGCCAACACGTTTCTGCTCATCTAGATAAGAGAACACCTAGAGTACACTGTTTGCAAACACAGAATAAAACTGTGCAAACAAACCGCTGCATTGCATCCTCACAGATGTAAATTATACCTACTTCTTCTTTCACCTTGTGGTGAGGAACAAGGGCACCCCGGTGGAGTCTGCTCCTTTCCAGAAGTACAGACAATCCTGATCTTCAAGCACAATGATCACACAGACTAGCTTTCTCTGGGTTGCTCTTTGTCAAACTCGTATATTTCTCAGCTATCTGTGCGATTTAGCACTATCCCATCAGAACTGTCTTAGTTGTGGAAAGGTGCTGCATCCAATATCCATTCATCTCTGCGTTGCTATAATTAATGCTAAACTGCAAATTAGATTAGCCATGTAAGGCAGCTCTGTAAAGAAGTTAATAGGATCTTTCTGCTAACAACACTGTTACCAATATCCAATTACTGTAACCAGGTATTAATCTAATGGTGTTAATCTGACAAATTCTAGAATTTAAAAACTGCTGCCACAACATTTTAATAAAATTAAAAAAAAATGTTTCCTTTAATCAAACCTAGTGGTTTTGTTGTTTTTTGGTTTTTTTTTTAATAATATC
The DNA here is from genome assembly GCA_013390025.1 of Pitta sordida. Taxonomy (NCBI): domain Eukaryota; kingdom Metazoa; phylum Chordata; class Aves; order Passeriformes; family Pittidae; genus Pitta; species Pitta sordida. The sequence continues at coordinate 11,592 of WEKX01000297.1, read as the reverse complement.
ACAGCAATGGCTATGTGGAAAATAATGAACAAAGAATGTAATCAGCTAGGACCTGGGACTTTCATTACTGCATTAGTTAAATAGTGATGCTGAGACTTCTGTGGAGGTTTAGGTTTTTTGGTTTGGTTTGGTTTTGTCTATTAGGCAGACCAGTGCATCTAACCTCCTGTACTGAGTAAAGAGCAAGAGGTTTCTATCAATTCTTTTAAATCCTTTAAAAACAAATATTAGAAACAATAATGATTACTAGCAGAATCAATAGTGGAATAAGAAAGTTCATTATTTAAAACTTTTCTCTCCTAGGTTTTTTTATCTAAATGTTAAATGCCGTCTACCAAAGCAGAAAGGGTAAATTACTAAAATGGAACCAACAGCAAATATAGAATGAACCATAACTTGTATCAAAAAACAGTGTGTTTTTGATGTTCTGTATAAGAAAGGAACTAACTCAATAATTAGAATTTCAGTTTGTTCATTCACTGGAAGCTCCTAAACTTAGGCCTTTTATAGTCTCAAATGCCATGCCAAGTCCATGCTGGAAGCTCCTGAGTTGCAAAGTTCCATTGGGACGGGCTACCAGACTTGCACAGAGGAGAGTAAATCCAGAAAACTTGTATAAAACCATAGAAACCCTGCCCTGTCAGGTATTAAAAAAAACATATTTTTAAGTGCAAGCAAGCAATACCATCCTTGCAAAAGGACTACTTGAACTTGAAAGAGTTCTACAATCAGCAGGTTGGTCCCTTTGCAAGGACAGTGGGATATTCTACTCAGAGCACAGTCAAATCACACAAATGAAATTATTTTTTATTTTTCTTTATGTGACCAGTACAAACTGGTACTATTCTACATGAGAACACTCATTCACAGAAAGAGATTCCTCAAGATTTTTTCAGATATACTTATATACTAAAGATTATCTCTATGGAAGGACAGATAATTGAGAAAAGAACATAAGTACAAAACATGTCTGCCTTGACCCTTACAAGAAGTTGAAATAGAGCATTCCTCAGTAAGAGTGATAGTCTGAAAGACCATCTAATAATGGCAAAAAGACCAAGTTATTAGGCTCCCCTCCTTGTCTTTTTCAGTTCTGGCATCCAAATTATGATCTATTACACATTACATTCTAAAATACGAGCCCTACTATTGGAACATGTTTGTAATTCAACCCTGCTCAGATGTGTATGACATCATGACAATCCATGATTACACAGTTGAACTCAGATTCAGCAATTCAGAGTGTGCAGGACAGTCTGTGAGCAAGCACAGTCGTGGTGGAAGCGGAAATGATGGTTGATCTCCCAGTCCAGATTACTGATAGCTAGATAACCATAGTGTTATGTCCCAGTGCCAGTTTAGGTGTTGAAAGAACTCTACGTCTAGCTAGCATTCCAGAAGGGCATGACAATCTTTTTGGATCAATGTTATTGCCTCCTTTTGTACACTAGACAGTTCAAGATATAATCTCTGATGCATTTCCAATCTGGAAATCCAATAGCTCCCCACCTCTTATTTCCAGATTAAAATCCACTTTGAGTCACAGCAACCAAGGAACACACAATAAGGAAGCATTACTTTTTCTGCAGTCTCATCCTACAATACAGTGAAAAGAGATAACAAGGTCAGCATAAACCTTTGCTCTTGATATGCAAATTTTTTGAAAGAAAAAAGATTTTCAAAAGCTGCTACTCCTTAAGCAGGTCACCAGTTCTGTGGGTTTTTTAAAATCTTTTTTAAACCAGATGCCAGTCTGAAGACACAATCACTTATGTGAAGTTTGGCACAGGGAACAACCCTTGTATAGGCATTGCCTCTTAACTCTACCCTGCAGTCCTCTTTCAGGATACCTTACCTAGATCCAACTCATCCATAATACAAGGTGACTAAAAAAAATGATTCCCCTACATGTTCTTACTCCTTAAAGGATTAGGTTCCCTAATAGAAACTATTGACATGGGTCTTCCCTCTACGTTCAGAGTTAGGAAAAAGGTGAATCACTGTGGATTCCTTGTGGCTACCTTACAGCTCTAGAGAAGAGCTGATGAAAGTACTTTCACAGCTGCTAGTCCACAGACTGAGACACGCTCTCCTTAGAACGGGGCTTTTCTCTGTCCACATGACATTTCTAAGGCTGTCTAAGGACCTGGTTAAGGAAAGGTTGCAGTTCCGCAGATATGCAAGATGTTTTACCACTTTTTTACATGACATACTTCCAATTCCTTAAGTCTGGTCTCTCTTTTCCTCTCAAATATGTGCTTATTCCACATTTCATACTGCAGCCTCTATGCCAAAGCCTTTCTGGATCTCTGCAAGAGGGTTATCTCCATGAACAGCTGTTAGTACTTCAGAACAGACTTCCCTGACCTTCCACGTGGCTTTGTGAACAGCTCTGTTAACACTGCTTTGCAGGTACACATATTGAAAGGAAGGCATAGATGTCCCTGAGCTTTGGGCAGAGCAGCATTTCAAAGCAGCATGACATACATGGACACACCCAAGCAGCAGTGGGAGATAGATGGTGTGGACCATGCCATATGTCCTTTAGAGAGATGTGTTGGCAGAATCGGACCATTCCAAGTGGGTCCCTGTGAGGTGAGAGTCATTCAAACTGCCTGCACATACTTACGAGGGCAGGTGCTCCTGAGGTTTCACCCAAACATGCCAGAAGGGGCATTCTACTGGCACCACTAGACACTAGTCAGGAAAATGGAATCCCTAGGGAATACGTTCAGAGTTAGGAAAAAGGTGAAATGAACACCTGAAGTTATAGCAGATGCACTTTCAAGAGTGGTGGATGGTAATGACTGATACAAAACCACTGCTGCTTTTACAGCATTTCATAACACAATAAATGCACGGCAGAAAGAGTCAAAGAGCATTTTTCCCAAGATGGTGACTATGAGCACAGGATGAAATCTAATATCAAATAATGACAGAATCACTAGCTAAGCATGCTATTTTTTTAAATGGTTCTTCACTTTCGAAGGACTAGTCAATAACTGTTCCAAGCTGACAATGTAGTAGTAGTCGATGGAAAATAGGCAGTTTTCATGCTCCTTTGTGACCCTAAAAAATTCACTTAGCCTACATAACTGTAATAGAAAATAAAGAAAATTCACAATACATTAAGTATCTACAGATGGCAAATGAGTAACTCTTATTTTTCTGTACTATAAGAATTGAACTTCAATCAGTTTTCTAGTCACCTGCTGTATAATACAAGAAAGTAGTCACTTCCAAGATAAATTATGAAAGTTATCTTCTGTAACAAAATACATCATAGTGTTCATACAAAATGGTATGTAATGGGAACTATAGAAGAAACTGATCTACCAAAGCACTGTGTGGATTTATTGAGACTGATTTATTAGTTTTAATTAATCTAAGATCAAAAACATTCTGAGCTCTTAGAACACATTTGAAATTACTTTAATTTGGTCATAAAATAAAACATTTATTCAGGTTAGCTTTTACTGAGATTCGTCAAAATAATTTTGTGGCCTCACAAAGACTCTTAGCTTCATTCAAAATTAACTTAAAAAGAAAAATTTGAATGCAGGTTTGTTGTACAAGCGGTATTTCAGGAAATTCTCCTACTGGAATTTATCAAAGACATTAAATTTAACATATCATTTCTTGCAAAACCACCACAGGGTTTTAAAATTATCTGCTCAGTTCTTTGGCTTGACCTCTCACTGTAAATACAACAGCACAAATAGCACAGTACTTTAAAGCCTTTTTACAGTATAAAATAAATAGGAAGAGAACACTTCACCTTCTTTCCAGCAGTTTCTATGCTGATACCAGAAGTCACATCTAAACCTTGTTAAGCTTATGAGATCCCATAGAAGCACTATACAGATTAGTAATAGTAAATATAGTTATTCTGAATACTAAACTACCCAGAAGTACTTTGATTTACTTAGAATAATTTAAGTTCAATAACATGAAAGCTTCAGGTCATTTAGCTGGTTGTATATGGTTTCTGTCCAAGGTTTAAAGTGGTATTAAAAATTCAGCATGCAAGCTGCAGTTCTTTTGCTGATTTTATTCTCTGGTACCAACTCCCAGGTCATTCTAGGTCAGCAGCAACTTAATGTCCACGTATGGGCACAGGAGTTAATTAATTAATTAATTACAGACTTTTTAACATAAGAAAAAACACCACCATTATATTAATTGCAAACAGGAGTGAACCAATACTATTTCTTCCCCAGAGAGCTTTATACTATTATTCTTCTTGTCTACCACTTGAGATGGTGATTACCCTCAGGAATTATGAGACAAAAAGGTAAACCATTTCAGTTCAACAGACAATTCGTATTACATGGAACAGTAATTTGTACTTCAGCACATGCGAAATCTCTCACTTCTAGGGTTTTCCTCTCCCATTTTTTCCAGTTAAACACAAGATACAGACTATGAAAAAACCCCAAACAGCTGTCCTTTTTAAGATCAAATATTTCCAGTCCAACTAAAAAATTTACAGTATGGAGGTCTTTCCCATAAGGTATTTAATATTATTAAACCCAATTATGTCTTTAACCAGAATTCTCTGTCCCTTCCTTTACAGATTGAAGCACATGATATCGTTCTTTTACCCCTTTTTTTAATGCAAAATGATACTATCAGGTGTGTTAAACAGTCACTGCAGCTATAATCAAATGTTAGCTTCACGCATACAGAAAAAAAAAACATTTACTCATTCTGTAGAATACCACTAAATAAATTGAAGTGTGATAACTCCAGGTACCTTGATGCCACGGGCAGGTGAAAAGGGGAAGAGGTGGAGTAGAGCAGAGAAAGACACAGAACAACAAACAGAGGGATAGAAAATAAGGGAAAGGGAGTTGGTTGTCAGGCCTATAGTTACAGTTTTGTAACACAGGGGAGAATAAGGCAGAGAAGATTGAAGAATGTTAAGAAGGACATAGAAGGATAGAAAAAGGTTGAGATCAGTGTGTAGAGATGGGCAGGCAGAGACTAAGGGGGCAAAAGGGGCAGAAAGGGGATGATGAAGGGCAGGGAAGACAAAGAATGTCAAAAAAGGTCACAACAAAGTAAAGCAAGGGATCTCATGGCAGGGAAGAGCAAAAAAGGGCAAAAAACAGGCAAAGAAGGTGAAAAAGAAAGGAAGAGAAGGAAGGCAAAAAAGAAAGGTAGAGAAGAGTTGAGATAGCCAGAGACAAGAATAGCAGGATGAAGAAGGTCAGAGATCTTCAAAAAACTTCATAGAAGAAGGTCAAAGAAAGTCTGAGAAGGAGGTCACTTTTCCATACCAACACTAAGGGTGAACTTTGAAATTCATCCTGTGATTGATCAGAGTTCCTTCAGGATCCATGAACAGTGCAGTGAACCTCATTTCCCTCAATAATCATAGAAGCACAGAATCAGTAACGTTGGAAAAGACCATAGAGATCGAGTCCAACCTATGAGATATATATAATATATTTATATATATACACATATATATGCATTTTTCAATCTAAATGGGAAACATAGGAGTTTTGCTCTCCTCTTTCCTTACTCCACTCCTTTTTGATTCCAGTTCTACTCAGCCCTGTCATAGCAAACAATTTCCAAACCATCTACTGTTGGGAGAAAGCCAGAACTTTGGAGATCAAAGCAACGAACCCATAGGAGTCAACAGCCAAGACTCCTTTATTCAGGATTCAAGCAGATAATATATAGCACGTTTTTGCCAACTCATGCTTGTCAAGCAACTTCTTCTTTGCAATTACTAGCAAAACACCTGTTGTTTTCTCTAAAGGGCCAGTGCCCTTTAGATTCTAACGATCTCTCCACAATCTACTACCTAATAAAAGAACTCAAATAGACAAACTCTAACCCAGGCAACCCTGAGTACAAATTTGTACTTGAAATCATCATGAACAACCTATCATATATATAAAATTAAATATTTCACTATCAAAAGACTCGCACTAAAAGAACATTAAGGATATAGTGCCAAGTTCTCAAATCCTAAACAAAAAGCCTGTATTCAGTTCTCTCTACACTGTCAGTTTTTAATTTCATAGAGGAACTTTTTATTCCCCTCCTGTGGGATGAGTACTTCATTTAGTGCGTAGTGTGGGGCCATGCGACATAAATGAAGCAGAGCTGAGTGGTCAAGGTTGCTGTCCGTGCCTCATTTGTGCCAATGTTGCAAGGAGTTAATAAACAGAGCGGCTGACAGACGAAAGAGAAATGAGAGTTTGATAGCGAAGACAATTGAATGAATGCTACTCTGGAGAATTGGATTCTAACACCATCTCTGCATCAAACCCTATCGTGATGCTGGGCAAACATTTCACAGATGGCTACTAATTGTGTCCTTCTCATTTCGTGCATACTCAGTGAGCAACACCTGAGGTCAGATTTACGGAAGTCCTAAGCACTCAAACTGCAACTGTATTTGACTGAGAAATCCACTTTAGCACAGCGGTAAGTGTCCCCACCTGGCGTGTGGGAGACCCGGGTTCAATTCCCGCCAGGGAGACAGTGTTAAGAGTTGGACTCGATGATCCTTGTGGGTCCCTTCCAACTCAGAATATTCTGTGATTCTGTGAGAGAGTTTCTGAATAGAAACACTATTATAGAAACTGGATGCTTCTGAAAATTCAGATCACACCTCTTTGAACAAATGTTTGTTTGACAGTTTTTCTCATAATCTCCTGAAGAGTCAATGATGTATTTGTAAACTAAAGATAAGGCAATAACTCTCCTTTGGGCATGGTTAGGATAAATTCATTAAAGTTTATACAGCACTTCAAGACCATAGCCCTCTAATTTAAATTCTCACTACAACAATGATAATGACAATGTAGAGTATTTAGTGAGAAGCTGTAATGAAGTGCACTAAATACAACATTCAGCCACATATCAAGGAGTACTAAAAGTACAAATACATGCACTGAACAACTGACAATTTCCTCACTATGTAAGACCGCTAAGAAAATAATGTGTGACTCCCATAGGAAAAACTATTTTACAATAGAACCATATACAAAAAGGTAATGGATAAAAGGCAATTTTAACATCTCTCATCCTTGTAATATTTGATTTTTGCAATTCTAGCATTCAAATTTTCTGACACCATTTTTACTTACATGAATGCATATACATGATAGAAAGAATTTCTATCAAATTTTGTCAAATTTCTTAAATTTGCAACAGTTTCCCTGGCAACTAAATTTAAACAGATCTGCATGCTTCTATCTCGACCCTTTCTTTCTGAAGCTGTTTTGAAATTTAGCTTTTCAACACTCCTCAATATCGTTTTGCTCAGAAAATGAAAATACACCACAGAGTGCAGCAACAGGTCTCCTATGAGATTATGGGCAATTTCTGTCCATTGTTCTTGTATACTTCATAAATCAGGCTGCCTGAGAGTAAAAGTCACACTGGTTTCCTTTTCTCACTTTAAGAATTTTCTTACTTTAAGAACCTAGCTCACTTTAAGAATTATTTCCAAAATTAGCCATAAACGCCATTCATGCAAAGATCAGGTATGGAACTTTTATCTCTGTTTTTCAAACTCTGTGACTGAACTCTGGGGTTTTTGCCTTTACAGTTTGTGCATGCTTTCTTTCTACGCCAACAATCAATAAATTCAAGATTAATGTTTCACAGTAGGGCTTCTCCTGATCCTATTGTTGAACGAGTGGCTATACCTTGACCTTCCCCTTTTCCTTTTATAATCAAACCACAAATTGGAGCCACATCAAAGCTGCCCTAAGTTGTGCTCAAGTGCAGTAAAGTAAACAAAGCCTTACAGGACTCTGGGATCTACCCTAGTCAATTTTTTTCCCCTCTCCTAGTTTCCCATGGTGTCATCTGACACTACTTCGATATTGCAGGCTGCAAACCAGAGTGAAATAAGAGAGATCTCCCGGCATGATGCCACTGAGGGATTTTCTTCCCTCCAGCACAGTCTCTGGGCAGTAAGCTGTGCCAGCCGCCCTGCTGCTCCAATCTGCATGAATAGCGCAAAGCAGAGTGGAAGAATGCACAAGATCTAGGCCATGATATTTTTTTAAGAAAATAATGATTCCCATTTAGGTTTTTGCCTTTACGATGTTTGAGTGAGTCTCAGATTGAGGAAAATAAGGATAGTTTTGTGTTCCCTGGTCTTCTCCTACAATATGTTAAAGTTTGGGGACTTAGAACTCTAAAGTTAGTAGGCAAGTAGTAGTGGACAACAAATGCAGATTTGCAAAGTTGGTTAAGCACTTGTCAATGTACCAGCAATAAATACCATGAACAGTTCCTTCATCTAAGGTATTTTTGAATCCTTTGGCAAAGAATTTGCCTGTAGAAAGAGAAGCATGGCTATTTACATGTAGTTTTTGTCAAAATAATTACATTTACAGGCCATTTTGCATGGTATGAAGAAACTTCTATTAAAAACTTAATAACTTAAATTTCCACTGATAATGGTATTCACCAAGTGACAGTTTCAGAAGAAGCGCTGTATGAAGAACTGTCAGTTTTCATTCGAGTTTTGCATTAGAAGGATGCATTTGGAATGATAAACTGTAAATTAAACCAAAATAGAACAAAATTTCATAAATATTAGTTATATTAACCAAATCATAATTCTGACATACTTAATACAAGAAAATCAATCGCACTCAGCTCCAATTAAGCTAACCAAACTGCTGCCATTGTCAGAAATGGTGATTGCTTTTGAAGTTTTAAGCTAGAATTCAGAAAGATGTTTTAGCATGTGGTACATCATGTAGAAAGGGAAATCCTTCAGGATTGAATATACTGTAAAAGGGAAGCCCACGTGGCTAAGAAACTGAGCAGTGGTACTAAGATACAGTTTATGCATATTTAGACTTCAACTGAAACCACTTGCATGTGATTTAATTTCTGTGGCTTGAAGTACTTTCTCACTACACTCTTCTACCTTTTGACCAAATTGTGGTCAGCTGAAGTCATTATTGAGTGAAAATTTGATAGGTTGCCATTCTGGCCATGGAGATTCATATCTGTCAATGGAAATGCTAAAAAAAATGCCATCAAACAGACAGATGTAGTTCATTTTGAAAGAAGAAACTTCAGTAAATTGCAAACAATATCTGCTATCTAGGATTACAAGTTTGCCTTTGATATCTGTCTAACTCTCCTCAACCCTATAGACCAAAAACTACATGGAAGAAAGCTGGTTTTAGAAATATACTTTTTTCTTTCATTAAAGGTCAAGACATCTACATTTGGATTCATTCCCCATCCAAATTGAGTAATAAAAGTTTTTAAAATAATAATCAAGGACTCTACTTTAGTATCAGTTATTTTGGATGATTATCGCAGAGGAAAATGGAATGATGGAGGTACTAGGAACAAGTCTTCCCCAGACTTCACAATTCCATCTTCAGCATTTCAAATTCTTATATATGTTCCTTAGAGAATATATAATGGAGGTGCTGTGATCATCTACCAATCTTACTAGCCTGTGGCACAAGTTTCCATAAAACAGGGCCTGATCTGCATTATTTACCATAGTTTAGTACTGGAGGTTTTTGTTGTTTGAGGTTTCTTTAATGATAAATATACTCAGTTTTAGCTTAATGATCACGTTTGTAACAAGAGACTTTGATCCACTTCATGTATATCTGTGTTACACCAATGAGAATATAGCAAAACTACCTCAGCCACTGCACCCACATATATTAACTTTAGTGTAGCCCAGTATTGCTACAGCTGAATTTCCCCTAATGCTAACTTGTCTTCATTTATCTAGAATTCAAAATTTTATTCCAATTCCACATTTTAAAATAAGACTCTGAACTTTTCTCATAGCTTTCCACATTTAAAAATGTAGTTCTATATCACCTTTAAGTGTTTCTGCCTGGCAACATGAAGGACTTATCTACATTCCTTCTAGCTATCAAAATCTTACAACAAAAACTTCCCATGACATTATTTCTTTTTATGATGAAATTCAATCCTAAAAATTCCTCACTTTAGTCACAGTTCTTTCCCAGATGAAAACCCTCCTTCTCAGGACAGAGATTATTTGCTGGGACTTGGCACCATGCTAACACTTTCCGACCCCTTTTTTTCTCTTGCTCCAGTTACTGGAAAAGGGAGCTGATAGGCAAAGCAAGCCCAGACAAGTAGAGAACGCAAGCATATGAGCAGACTTTGCATCCAGCTATGTCCCACAGATTGTACAGCACTTCATATTATTTCTCCCTAACATGTTTTGCTTTCTGACCAAAAGACTAGAAGTCTACAGCTCAACCTTAAAGTCTTTTGTTAAAGCAAAATAGAACCTGACACTTAAAATATAAAGTCACACAAAGGTTCACAAAGATGCTGCAGCATTACAGTTATACCCCATCCTTCCTGAGGAACAGGACAGGCCACAGGTGTCACGAAACATCACTAAACTCGCAAAGTGCAGGTCATTAATATGCATGCTGACCATGCCCATTGCTCCACCCCCCCGGCACTCCGGAGCACTGTGGACAGTTTTCCACTCCTTCCCGTGGTCTGTCTTGGCACAGGCGAGCAAAGGGAAGCGTTTCTGAGGGGCTGCTGCGACCGTGTGTGAATTGGGAATTAAGTTCATATTCATATTCATTCCAGCACACAGCTTGCCTCACTTTCGTGGGGCAATTTCCCTGTTCAGGGATGGGGGCACGGTGCTGCATTGCGAGCCCCCTCCCCGCAGGGCGGGGTGAGTCCCGCCTCACAGGCACCGTGGCACCACCCCTCGGCAGAGCAGAGCGACTATGCATGTGTCGGCTGGCTAAACTCGTGGACTGCTGAATCATAATTGCGAAAAATTTGCTTTGCAAATGGGCGGGGTCATAATGGAGAAGTTGCAATGCAGTGGGGATTCACTGTATATACTTTCAATGCAATATGATGCCAAACCAGCATGTCTTCATAGTGTTAGATAATATTTAGATATATTTTCATGTAACTTTTTTGGATCAATTTTCATTACGTTTATTCACAAAAATAATACTTCTAGCCAGAGAATTTTCACTACAAAATACCACATTCCAATATGTTCTCTCCACCAAATCATAAACTATTAACTCAGTACTAGTCAGAATAAGTTAAAAAAAAAGGTAACAAAAAAAGATGTTGTATGAAGAGTCTTAACATTGCCATTTTGGAGACCTCACACATTTGTGGACAGGAGTATTGACTTTCTGGAAGACAGGAAGGCTCTGCAGAGGGATCTAGATAGGTCAGATTAATGGGTTGAGGCCAGTGGTATGAGGTTCAATACAGTGAAGAGCCACATCCTGCACTTGAGTCACAACAACCCCAGGCACTGCTACAGGCTTGGGGAAAAGTGACTGGCAAGTTGCCTGGTGTAAAAGGACCTGGTGGTGCTAGTCCACAGTTGGTTGAACATGAGCCAGCAGTGTGCACAGGTGGCCAAGAAGGCCATTGGCATCCTGACATCTATCAGTACTAGTGTGACCAGCAGGAGCAAGTCTATGATTGTCCCTCTGATCTCAATATTGGTGAGGCTCTATCTTGAAACCTGGGTTCAGTTTTGGGCCCCACATGACACAAAAGAAATTCTGGTGGTGGAGCATGTCCAAAGAAGGGCAATGG
>WEKX01000278.1:0-11725 GCA_013390025.1 Pitta sordida | reverse complement strand
TTTTTTTTCTTCTCTCCCAAATACGTTATTCACAGAGACGTCTCTGTCTCTATAAACTTGAATGCTATGGTAGCACGAAGGCCCAGGCAAGAACTGAGCTGTTAACATCCTCACTGCCAGACCAGCAGAAAAACCCTAAGCCATAACAAAAGGAGAAATGACTGCACTGAATTATTTTTTTATTTTACATTTTCCTGGTGTTTTATTTCTACCTCCATTTATTTTTTCAAGGTTACTGACATTTGCTAAAGGGCAGATATTCTTCCTTGTTAGATTATCACAAAATATTGATCATCACACAATTTGTTGCAGCATATGACCTTAAGAAAAAGAGAGGGTAAAAAAAAAAGAAGTTTCTGAAATAAAAAATTTTGCAAATTAAAAGCAGAAAAACAAAGTACTTTTTCAAATTGCCAAATGATAAGCTGTCTCACTGGAGTTTTTAGAAGTGCCTCAGGTCTGTTTTTGAACAATCAAGGTTTAGTTTATGGCGGTGGGCTAAGTAATATTGCATTGTGTTGAGATTAGTATCAGATTCAGTATAATATGTGAACTAAACTCCCATTCTCATTTCTGATTCTTTGTCACTGTCAAGAATAAGAATAGCTTAAAACAAGGAAATACTCAGTAATTGGTTTAATTTTAAATCAGATGCACTGCCAGAAAAAGTTACAAGAATAATACAATTTCTCCTGCAAATGTTATTCTTCTTTTCTGTCCTTAGTTAAACAATCTTTGTGGACCTAGTGAAAATACGTGGCTTTATTCAATGGAAGAAGGTTTAGGTATTTTGTTAAAAAGAGAGGACGTTGTGTTTATTTCCCTAGATGGATGCAAAGATGCAATATCTCAAAGTAAGCAAACTCTTCTTATGACATGGCATCTTCAGCCAGTTTTGACTTGAGCAAGAAGTTATTAGTAGATGAGGTAACTATATTAGTAAACAAATGAACAGAAAGTATGTTAATGCTCAGATGAGCCAAAGAGGCCAGCTATAGGACAGAAAAGGCACTTTTGTCCCTCATTTATGTAGGCCAGCGAAAACTGAAATTCCAAGATTTCACAGATTTCACAGAATATTCTGAGTTGGAAGGGACCCACAAGGATCATTGAGTCCAACTCTTAACACTGTCTCCCTGGGGGGAATCGAACCCAGGTCTCCCACACACCAGGTGGGGACACTTACCACTGTACTAAAGTGGATTTCAGCAGGACTGCACCCTGTAGAGGAGTGTTCCATGTGTCAGTAGTGTCTGAAGAACTGTTGCCCATGGGATGGGTTTACACTGGACAGTTTGTGAAGGACTGTCTCCTGTGGGAGGGACCACATGAGAAGCAGGAGAAGGACTCCTGTCTGAGCTGGAACAGAAGAAACAACTGACCATAACCCTCATTCAGTCTCCCTGCACTGCTGGGAGGAGGAGGTAGAACTTGGAAGGAGGGGGGTGGAGGGAAGGTGTCCTTAAGATTTATTTTATGTCTCATTCTTAAGTTCTGATCCTATTAGTAATAAATTCAAGTAACATCCCCATTTGGAGCCTGTTTTGCCCATGACAATGATCAGTAAGGGATGTCTTTGGCCCTTATCTCAACCCAGCTAACTTTTGTTATATTTTCTGTCCTCTGCCCATTTGCAGAGGGGAGTGAGACAGTGGCTTTAGTGGGTACCTGGCATCCAGCCATGGTCAAGCTACTACAGTTTCTTGTGGCCAAAGTGCAGGACCTGGCACTTGGTCTTGTTGAACCTCATGCCACTGGCTTCAGCCTGTCTTTTCAGTCTGTCCAGGTCCTCTGCAGAGCTCTCTTAACCTCCAGCAGATCAACACTCCCCCCCTCTGTTTCGTGTCATCCTCAAATTTGCTAATGGTAGACTCCATAGCCTCATCAAGATCATTAATAAAGATATTAACAGGACTGGGCCCAACACTGATCCCTGGGGTACACCACTGCAGTCATACCTCAGTTATCTACGTTGTCACATTCACATCTTCTCATATTCGCGGAAATTTTTCCTGCAGTTTTTATTCAGTTATTCATGGAACGGTGCAGTCCTGGTCCGAAGTCGGCCCTTCCAGGAGTCAGGAAGCCTTTAACTGTTACACAGAGACCCACTTGGGGCCCCTTCTGGTCGAGGCAGCCCGTCTGGACTTGCCAGAGCATATCTGCATACCTTCATGTGTCCGTATTCATAGCCTAAGGCAAAGCACTCCTGCCAGTGCTAGATGCTGCAGTTAAAGGTAAAAAACCTGATAAGGTCTTTGTCTTTGATGAAGAANTCCATGAGCCAGATAGGCACCTACACGCTGGCTCCCAGGCTGGCTTTTTATCTGAGGCCCCAAGCAAAAGACAAAGGTGATTAGCTTGAGATCCAAGTAGAATGAAGTACTAAGCACTACTGATAAATTTAACACATTTACATTCTTCTCATAAAAATTCTTCCTTAAAAAGAAAAAATGTTTCAGATGTGTTGTTTGCTCCAAACATATTAAGACATTCTCACCCCTGGCCTAGAATAGGTTTTTAGTAGAAGAAGAGAGATGTAGCTGGAAAAAGCTAGATCCGGGCTTTGAATTACAGTGCATAATGTTGCTTTCTCAAGTAATAAAGACTAGGTACACCAAATTTGGAATGGAAACAAAAGGAAGTTTCAACCCCTTACAAAACTTACCCAGCAACAACCCACTTACAAGCCTGGCAGAAGGGAACACAGAGAATCACTGCTATACAGTACCATGCATGTGCCCATCATTTGTAGAACATTATGTGTCTTACATTGTCATGTACTATATTTTTCACTTCTTCTTCCTTAAGAATTCTTACTTAAAAAAGCAGATTATTGCCTTCGTCTTTTTCATTGGATGGACGTTGTTTCTTTTCCTGTCACAGGTTCACAGGTTATTATCCTGTTTCTCAAGGTCATTTAAAATAGATTTTAGTGATTTTAACACACATGAGAGATGTTATATTGAAATCCTGACAATGAAGTTGAAATCCTGACAATGAAGTCCTGCATTAGTTTCATTTATAAAATTATGGCACAATGGTCTTGTACCTGGGCTGCAGCCAGCAAAGCTGAAAAAGTCAATGTCCTATGTATATGAAAGAAATGGGGGGGAGGGGGGGGTGTTGTTTATTTCCTTTTGAACTCTCTTCTAGAGTTGCTCAGAATGGCACTATGTATTTGCATTACCCTAGTATCAGAAGCATGTCTTGGGAGAGTATATGTTGTACTCCATCTAGCAATAATAATGCCAGTTGCTAATGACATAAGATAGTCTAGTGCACTAGTGAGGACCTTTAAAAGCATGTCCTAATTAGATTAACTAGATAATTTCAAAAAAAACCCAGTCACAAATATTATCCCAGTGGGATAATTGTGTAGAAATTAATTTTGAGTTCTGATAAGTGATAATCTCTTTACTGTAAGTAAACAGCACCAAAAGATTTTTATCCATGTTTTTTTTAAATGACCTCTAAAATTTTTCAGCTTAGGAATTAAAAATCTCGATTACTTTAATGTCAGTTTTAAAGGGGCTAGAAAAGCTGAATATAGTGTGTGGAGTAAATCTGTGCCATGACAGAAACAATTAGAAGAGTAAAGAGTAATGATTAAACATTTAATCAGAAGCATTATACTTTGTTGTGTTCTCATTGTAGCTGCAGGAAAAGTCGCTGTAACAGATCTTTAAATAGAAAACCTGAGGCTAAATTCTACTTCATCCATCAAAAGCAGCTGCTAGGAGATGACCTAATTTTAGTGGCTTATCAATTCCGTAGTGCTTGTTGGTTGATGTAACTTTGATCCTCTGATGCTAGATGACTTTTGTGCTGAATATAGCTGGAATTTAATGGGAATCTTTTGGATGGCTGCCCAGCCAAGCTGCATAATCCAAACAAAGAGAGGGAGCAGTACATGATTCAAGCTACTCACGTGTACAATAATACAAATATATGTATCCTGATTTCTTTGGGCAGTCAGCTCCATGTCACCAAGAACATATTTCAAATACAATGTCCTTCTGGGTTTTTTTAGTATTTGTTGTTGTTTCTGTTTTTCTGGTGGTTTTTGGTGTTTTTCCCCCCAAACAACAATCTGCTTTTCATTGGAAAAATAACACAAGATGCAGTGAGACTCAACTGCTGCCAAGAAATAATGATGGAGTCAATAATTGCAGGACGTTTTTAATGAATGTTTTCCAAGCAAATCATTGCCATTTCAAAGGGCTGTTATTTCTATTTATGTAGAGATTAGCCTACATGTTATCAAGGAGAGAGAATGGTTCTATGGGGGTTTTTACCGTTAGTTTTTGTGGCTTTTTTAAGGGACTTTTTTTTTTTAACACTAGGAAATGTCTTTTTCTCTCTTTATAGCTTACTCTTTATCTGGACTTGTTTTGCTTTTCCTTTCTCTCCTTCCCTTTTTGGCTCTTCGCTAAAACCATCTGTGACACACACGCAAGTTGGTGGGTGTGTGAGCAATGCTTCACACATATTTAGTTGCCCTACTTGGCATTATTTTCTAGTCATTACAGATTATGCAGGAGTTTTTCATGACCCTTTTTTATTATCTTAGCAAATTAAGGTAGGAGTAAGAGTGTGGTCAGGTTATTGCAGAAATTTTTTTTTTAACTTCTTGTAGAGAAAATATCTAGATTTTAGACTGGGAAGGATTTAGACTGGGAGGATTAGACTGGAAGGATTTCTGGGTTTTCTTCCTGGCAGTGACAATCATGCATTGTGTGAGCTTGAGCCAGTCACTTAAGGTCTATTTTTCACATGCCAGTTGAAATAAATGGAAACTGCATGTGATCAGCACCTCTTCAAACCAGGTCATTTACCTCTCCTCCTTTCATTTATGCACAGATAAATACAACAATCTTTGCCTTTGTATATGTAAACTGCATAGAAGGATACAAATATGGGCAGTTAAACATGTAAATCCCTCATTTTGATTCACAACCATCCATTTCATACAACCAGGGATTTCTACATTTGCAAGCCTTGGGTTCTTTTGAAAAAATAACAATAATAAATATAAACAATAAATAACAAAATCTATACAGACTTGTCAGGGAGGCAAGCAGAAATAAATATGTTTGTATAGCTTCTTTTATATAGTTTCACTTCTGTTAAAAATGCTATGAGCTATAATAATAATTTTAGTCACTTTATTACTGGATTAAACCATGTTGTCAACGTGCAAGTGCCTTGGGCATTACATACTAATTGTAAGTTATTACACAACACTCAGTGTTAGCTGTTTGACACAGTTTTGGATTCTTAGGTGGGCTTAAGTATCCTGTCATGGTACCTACATTTCTTCAATGACAGTAAAGGTGTCCAAAGTCGCTAACCAACAACTCAAGATTGCTCCCATGAAATACCAATTGTGCCTCAATATTCCCTCTGGAGATATAGAAAGGGCCAGATATGGTACAAAAATCAAGAGAAAGTTTGTGATAAGCAGTCAGATTGACATTCATCTTCACTCTGCCTATTACTGCTAAAAAAAAAAGTAAAAAGGAAAAATTTCTTCAATGGAAAAGGTCATGATCATTTTAATGCTACTGTTCCTGATATAAAAATATCAGTGGCTCCTGGTTCCTGGCCTCTGTGTTCGTCTTGTGCAGGAACTTGACGGAAGTCAGAAGCACTGAGGTCTTTCTTGCTGTCACAAGATACTGTACACTAGCTTCAATGCTGTTCTGCTGATTTAAAACGATCCAGTTTTGGTGAACACAGCATTTAAAAAAAGAAAAATTAATTATTTTCCTTAGCTTTGTTGTGACATTAAATGTTTATGTTTAGTCGAAGGTCTCACAAAAAGACCGGACCATAATGATATCCTATCTGAGCTTCAAATCTGGATCCTTCCTGCTAAGACAATCTTCCTATCTATACTCTCTTATTTGCCACTTTCCCTTATTTTCGCAGATTCACAGAATGTCCCTTTTCTCATGGGATTGACAAGGCCATCAGAAAACTGAAATGCAGATGGATGTCCATACATCCTAGAGGAAGCCTTTATTCCCAAGACGTTGTGATTTCATGTCCCTGTATCATGTGTCAGTTATGGGCAGTGGAAATTCTTCCCTTTTGCTTACGGCAGATACACACCTCTAGTGAAGGCATAGGATACACAGTGTGTATGCAACCCTCAGTTGCATTTCAGCTACAGGAATTGGCCTGGCCAGGAGATCAGCCACTCTTGGGGCAGAAAAATAGCTGAATGCACAGCTTTTGTGTTATTGCCCCAGCCTTCCCAGTGTGCCAGTCAGCTTTCCAAACTGAACCTGATAATTATAGTGTTATGTGCCACCATAAGCTTAGCAGGAATCTTCAGTGAAACTGGACCAGCTAAACAATTATGACCTGATTTTGTTTTCACTGGACTGCATAGATTATTAACTTCAATGGAAATAATCTTAGATGCTATGTTAAGTGTCAGAAAACAAACAGCTGCTGCCTCTAGAAAGGAGCAATGTATTTTGAGAAGAGGGCTTGCAGCCAGGCATTCCAGACTCTTCATGTTGGCCTTAGGCAGATTCTGTATTCCTGCTGCCTTGCTGTCCCCATGCAGCACAGACAGAATTGTTTTGCCTTCCTTCATTGTGTGATGATTAATTAAATCACCTGAAAATCATGTGTATTAAAGTTACTATTATTTCATACAAGTATCAGTACCCTGGCTTCTGATGTTATAGGTAAAAAATCACACTGGCAGGAGGTTTGCTGCAGCATTTATGGCTCTCTACTTCGTGGAGGTGTCTGTGATCCTCATTAGTAATTAAGAAAGTACCTACCTTACATGATATTCTAAAGATAAATTTCATACTTCATGGCAGTGAGTCGATGTTGCAGAATGCCAGGCTTGACAACTGTCAAGACTGTGTAAGTAGTTAGGGCTAATAGCGAAAGTGTCCTGCTTGCAAGATGAGCTGCTAAGCAGCAATACCAACTGGCCCAGTTGCCTAGTTTACAGCGGAAGCCAGCTGAGGCAAGGATGGGGTGGGAACCCAGATGCATCTCATTGACCTGGATGCGGCAGCTATACTTTTCTACCTGTACTTAACCCACATTCTGGATATCTCTGGATGTGGGTTAACCTAGTTGCTGAATACTCCAGTGCATTTTTCAACCGTCTTGCAATGTTTGTGAATGCAATGTAAATGAGGCTACGGTACTGTGTATTACTTGTGTGAAAATAGGCTTTTAAATCCAGCAGTGTCATAACATAGTTACAAGATCAGATGCAATCAAAAATGTGAAATGACCCTGAAATGCTTTTTGGAGGCCAACATGTTCTTCCAGCATGCTTAAACTTCTACTTTTCAGCAGTGTGAAAGCCAGTTTAGACATGAATTACTTGTTACAGAGACATCAGCACTGAGTGTTACTAAATGATTGCAAATGAGCAGTTAGCAATTTGAAAGCACTTGAATTCTGCAATGTTTATTTAATGGAGCCAATATCCTAACTAATGTCTCTTACAGGTCAAGTGAAAAAATCAGGATACAAAATCAGATAAAGTAAAAATACATACCAAATTTTACCCTGCTTTCTGATTTTATGCTTATTTTCACTTTATCCATAAAGTAGCATGTATAAAGACTCATCTTTATAAACACTTATGCTTTGCATCACTGTTGTTGCTGTGCTAAAAAATGTTTTCGCTGTCCAAAATACTACATATTTGTTCCTGTAATCAGACACTTGTGCATAGAACAACAGCACAAAACAGCAGTCTGCCTTTCAACAAGTGAACAGAGACTTTTGGACATATTTTGGCACCTTCTAAGGAAAAGAACCCATATATTTAAGAAAGGTCTAGATGCAAGCCTGTGCTATGTACTCTAGGATGACCCTTCTTGAGCAGAGAGGTTAGACGAGATGATTCACTATGTTCCCTTCCAACCTGATCCATTCTGTATTTCTGTGACGTGTACCAAATATTGATCACAAGTGTACAATTCCTTTGCTAGTAAACTAGACTTCTGGAAAATTCTTTGGCTAAAAAAATGTGTTCATTAGTCAAAAAATGGGATCCAAAAATATCTTGACATTTTGGAACATATAAAACCCATATGACTGAAAATACAGTGTCAGTGGTGATCTTACTTCATAGACATGTTAGAAGCAAACTAGTTCATGGCTTTTCCTGTACATTGTGAAACAGTCACCATCAGCACTGGTTTTGGACAAAAGCTTAGAAGCCCATCGTTCTTCCTTGGGCAATAGGGTAACATCAATGAGGGGCAACTGTGTCCTTTAAATGTCAACAGAACTTTGGAGGCACCTGACTGAGGCTGCAAGACTTCTGGACAGGTATGTCAAAGTTTTGCATCAGTTTATTATTGGAAACAGCCCTGTATGTCNCCAGAACTGGACACAGTATTCAAGATGATCTGCTCTGTTAAAAGAAAAAACATTAAAAATTAACTGTGTTTCAATTACGACAGTTGTAGAAGAGTTAGTTACCAGGTCTAGGTTTTCAAAAGGAATTTCTTTAATTTATTTTGGGTTTTTTTATCTTCTTGCTGCTTGAGAAAATTCAGGAAAGATGACCTGTGTTATTAAAGAATGCTCAGTGTCTTTTTTGGAAGGAAGACTCAGACTATGCTACATTACCATCAATGGAAATGAGAGTTAGGAGCCTAATTATTTTGCAGCAGGGGAGATTAGCACATCTTGTGAATACATTTCAGTATATATACTGAGTTTCCCAAGAGTATCTCAACAACAAGAACTTCAAAAGTTACTTTTATGCCACTTCCACTCATCTAACAAGAACACTTGACATTTTGAGAAGGTTTAGAATAGAAAACATGAGCAGTTCGTGTTCATCATGTAACTCATTGGCAAAAACACTGCTGTTTAAATATCATGTTCAGTCATTGCTGGATTGCAATCTAATGAGTGTAAAAGATGAGTACTTCTCAAAATTGAATGGTTTTGTTACTTTTACGGTTACAAACTTGCAAAATGAAGAATATGGACATTTACTTCCCAGCAAGTACCATTTTCAAGTGTCCCCTTTTACCTTGGAAAGGTATTCTAAAGAGCTGTAAACAAATATTCAAGGTTCTGTGCTTTCTGCTCCATGAAATCTCAATGAGAAATCTTCATTACTATGAACACAATGACTAATCTTGCTAATGGTAGTCACCAAGTATGTTTGAGCTTGTTTTTGAACACCTCCGGCTTTATGGATATATTTAGCCATTATCAAGGAGTAGTGTTCTAGATAAGTCCTCAAGTAAGAGGAAATGTGATGTCCTCTTTCTTTCCAATTGACATAATGAGGGCTTGACTTTTCCTCTAATTGAACTAACTAGTTTCTGGGATTCACTGTGGCATAGATCAAGGAGTGGGTTTGCTGATGTCTTTAACTTGCTTGTTTATTTAACTTTCTAGTACCTTCTCCTAAATATATTTCAGTGGCTATATTATACTAACTGCAACATACAGAAAGCCAAAACAAGCACTTTGCCAGTAACAACAGAAATTATGAAAATACAATTTGTAGCAATGTATGAGTTATTGCTGCCAGCTTGCAGTTCCCAAATTGACTCCTGATGAAACTATAAATCGTGACAATGAGTGCTGTTTCTATATTGAGTCACACTGTGGGGCAATTTCTGCTGTCATAAGTGGAGACGAGAACCATTACAACTGGATGGTTCTATTTCTGTCCAACTAAATTCAGAGTTATCCTTCTTACAATCAAATAATGATGGTGTGAGATGGACAAAGGCATACACAGTAATTACTGCTGTATGGAGTCAGCCAGGTCAGCCACAGAGGTAGAAGATAAGATAGTGACTCAGTCTGGAAGTCAACTTTCACTAAGATATGTGGTTCACAACTCTGGTCATTTAAAAAGACGTAAAGGAAATCAAATTTCAAGCTCCAATGGAAATTGAGGGGAAGCAAACAATATCTGAGAGACAGAAAGCAAGGAATGGATAGGATAAAAATTGACGAAAGATAGGGAGTGGGAGGAAAAATGGAGTTGTTTATCTGAATCCTCCTTAAGTGTCTTCAGAGACTTCATTCCAGACCATACTAGTTTTAGCTTTTTAAAAAGAAGTCTTCTCTCTTATTTTAAATAGGAGTATGCTAGAATTAGAAGCACTTATCCAAACCATCCAGGCTTTAACTTTCAAAGGTCAGAAAAAATGGGACCTGGATCTGAAACAGCTTTGGTTTGGCTTTTGAAAAACCCAAACCACCTTCCCCATCCCCATCCCCACCCTGTAGTTAGGCTAAAGCCTCCATCAGAGAACTAGCAGTGAATATATAAAACCAGCACACAATAGGAGAAGAAAAATAAAACACTGAACACTTAGAGAGCAACTGCAATTCAGCTACTTTGCTATATGTAGTGCTGATTTATGGGATAATCAGAAGATAGTACAAATGTTTCCATCCAGAAGTAGTTACGGAAAGAAGCAGGATCATTTTGGGAGCATGGAGTTCTATTGGTGTAGCAGCAAGGCTGTCTCCACAGACTTCCACTGATGACTTCCTAAATCTATCTGTGATAGATAACTTGCATCTTGGCTGAAAATAGCTGAAAGTCTGAAACCTTTTCAGGTATAGTATGTGTACCCTGTTTCACTTCATAACTTTGTGTCATTACTGTAGTAATTGCCTTCACTGCAAATACTTACAGAAAGCTTGTTCTCCAGGTTAAAAAACAAGAACTGCCTTAGTTGTTGTGCTTCTTCCAAGCTCTACCAGTAATTACAAATATATCTTCTTAAAATCTTTTTTACACAATCTTTTGTTTGGCAATTTCACTATTTAAAGTC
The DNA here is from genome assembly GCA_013390025.1 of Pitta sordida. NCBI lineage: Eukaryota > Metazoa > Chordata > Aves > Passeriformes > Pittidae > Pitta > Pitta sordida. The sequence goes on along the minus strand of WEKX01000278.1, from coordinate 911 downwards.
CTGGGTAACATCACAGTTTGCCAAGGGTCATATTATCTAAAGGGAAGTGTATCCAGAATGAAATACTTTTCTTCCTTTTGGCCTTGTGCAATAATGCCTCATGACTGTTATTTGCAAAAGGGATAATTTTTCTACTATCAGCATATGTCCTGTACTGCACTTTCAATATTTAACAGCTGTTAAAAGAAATACATTTTACACATGTTTTGCTGTGCATGAGTTTAGACTCAACTCCCTCTCAACCTTTTTTTAACAGTAATTCTCCAGGGCTTTTTTTAAAGTTTCTTGAGCACCGAAAGCTTGGCTATTCTGATTATAATGTAAATATTTTCAAACGAGCATATTCCCTCTGAATATATGTCCTAACACACTAACTAACATAACTAACATACAAATTATGTGGAAAAAATTAAAATATCTTAGAAAAATTCCAGGCAATCTTAATGCATTTGTCATGAGATAAATCTCCATTTTTTTGAACATTCCACTGATCCTTTCCAGTTCTTTTTGTCTTCTTTTCTGTAATGTTTTGTTAGAGAATAGTTGTGAACTATCTTATCTTTTCCAGTTAGACTATTGAAGGGTTGTTGCACCTATCCCTGGAGTGCCTTAATCAGAGTTTTTACTGCAGAGAATAAGTTATATGTACCTCAAATACTGTTCTGCACAGCATCAGCTGGATGCTCCAGGACATATCTTGAAATAAAATTGTAGCATAAAATTGTAAAACCGACCTAACAACAACTTCACTAAGGAAAACATCCGTAAGGAATGATGATGTGTACAGAACAGTGATCCAATATTAGTGTAATTTCCTGTAAGTGAGACAGCCAAATTTTAGGATACTGCATACAAGACAAACATCTTCTGCTGATTCACCCTCATTTTCACAGAATCACATAATCACAGAA